>CAUYQV010080486.1:0-39409 GCA_963574575.1 Galagoides demidoff
AGGAGTTTTTCAATAGACAGTATGATGAATATTAATTCAGATTTACAATGGGTGGCATCTTGTGCTCATTTATGACTATAAGGAACATCTGAGAGTCATCATTTCCATCATCAATTTGTTAATTCACACACATGGAAATGACTCATGAAGATTTTAGATGCCTTTGTTTCAAAATTCTTCTTCTTCTTTTTTTTTTTTTCAGTTTTCTTTTGCTTTAGTTGAGTGCAGATTTGTCAGTTGAGCAAAGATGCTTCATCTCCTTCACTGATACTGCCAGGAGTTATTAATTAGGTTTCTGAATTTGGCACTGCTCTTTCCTGGTCACTGTGATGTGTCATTGAAACAGACCCATTAAAATGAATGATGTGTGTTGTAATTTCATTAGTGTCATCAATAATATATTACACTTTCCTTTCAGTGGTCTCTTTGTGTTGTGTGTGGGTCAGGAAAACCGTATGAATTACATTTATAAGATCCAAATTGTTACAGATGGAGGAAGATAGGCATGAGAGTGGAATTAATGTTATTTTAAACATAATCGCCACTAAAATGATTTCAATTAAATAATATTTTAATTAGGCCTGATGTCTTTACATGCCATACTAAGATACATGTTGTGTGTATGCAAGTAGGATGGTGATTTATTGAATTAGAGCTATGCTAACCCAGTCCATTCTTTTGGGAGGGAGTCTTTTCTAAATTGGACTAAAGCAGGTGTATGTAAGAAGAGAAATGGCTCCCTAAGGAATATAACACCGTCTGGTTGTAAAGGACAGACTCTTGGCATGGAAACTGTTCAAATGAATTTTCTCACTTTCCTTCTTGCCAAACTTAGCCTTTTGACTATTGATCAATTTTCTGTCTTCCCTATTCTGAAAGATATGGGTCCATAATTGAGAAGGATAGTCACATTTGAACTCTCTGATACAGAATATGTTGTTGAAATCGCTTGGCTCCCTTTGACTAAGATTCAATTTTGGTGACACCTCATGAGAATTCAAAGAGCTGTTCACTTAGAAGCTTCTATCCAAAGCATTGAAATATTTCAAAGGGAAGAAACATCTGCGTATTAAAAATGGTACAATTATAGTTTTTGATCTCCAGAGATGATCCTGGGATACTTGGGGTTAATGGCTAAATATGTAAGTTCCTAGAACAAAGAACCAAATGAAAATATGTGTGATGAAATGTAAAAAAAAATGACTGTAGCCTTCTATTTAATATTAAAAGTAAAATAATGTCATGCTACTTTTTCAGAAAATGTTCCAAATACAGAAATTTATTTTATGTAAGCAGGATGCTAAGTGGTTTTCAGTACACAAGAGAGAAATTGGAAAGGATGAGCTACTTCTAAAATTCAGTAGGAGACATGATCTTTCACATGAAAATTTAAAGATATGTTTGTTATCCTCAATTTATTTTTAACTTAATGCATTTACCAAGGTGAAAAAATGTATCTCTACTATTATAATGAAGATCAGCTAGCTTAAGTTACATTAGCAGCTACCCAAAATGAAGATTTTTCTCTTATATTATGATAAAAGAATCCTACTCACTTGCATTCAACTAGAATCTCCATATCTGTAGTTTTATCTGATTTGTATCCAATTTTAGTAGAAATGGATATGAGTATTTATCTTCTATAATAGCTTGCCATAAGCCTACTACTTAAATCATGGAGCATATGGAAAATGTGTTTAGCTCCTCGTAGAACTTCACAAACCAAAAAAAAGATCCATTTCTGTGCACATGGCTTGTTTACAGTCATTATAAAAGCATGGTCCTGTGTTGCTTACTGGTTAGGAGAAGCAAGTGCCTACAGACTCCACTGCGCCCGTCTATAAGAAACAGAGGTCTGGCTTTTCAGTTTAAAGAAATAGTAATCATTGTATTTCTTGTGCTTTAGACCTGAGTGTTCTTTTTAGGATGTATTTTTATTCTTTCACATTACCTCTCTAGATATTTTATAGTACTTATGGAGAAAATTTTACATAAATATATTGGAGACTGCTCATGCTTAAATGAATTGCCACCCAAGGATTAATCTGTAACCTTTATGAGGCATGTTTTATTAATATCATCTTATCATTAAATTGAATATTAATATTTAACATCTAATAAGCATAGAATGTATATGTTGGAATGTACTTCATGCCAGGGGATTTTGAAAAAGTCACCGTAATAGCCTGAGAGTAATTAAACGAGCTCTCTGCAGTATATTAATTAACTGGTACTGCTCGTGTGAGAGGTAGTTTTTGGTAACAATGATCATAATATTTTTGTTTGTCAGCATGCTGAGCATTATAACCTGAAGGGATGGAAATATTTGGTATAGTTCTTGAGAATGTCTATTTCATCCTTAAATTCTGGAAATATATTTGCCATATAAAAATTCATAATTATGAAACTGATAAAGGGAACTATAAATACATATATCATAAAAATGTTTTTTTATTGTGCTATGTAGTTGTTCCTATTGGTAAAACAGTATAACTTGTCTGTAAAAAAGTACCTTTTAAACAACTGAATGATTAAAATATATTTTAATGTTTTAGTTTCAAAATAACTTTATTTTTAACACAGTTTTCTTCATTGTATATATATATATATATGTATATATATTTGTATAAAATGCATGTGTGTTTTTTAGTTATTTATGAATATAAATGTATTTGATATATAAACTGATACTAAAATTCACTCTCCCCTGAATGGCAATTGAGAAATCTTCCTTTACCATAAAAAAACAAACTTTTGTGTAGGTTCTGGCTCCTAAGAGACTACACGAGACCGTGAGAATCTCTTCTCCCAGTTCCGTCTCCAGTGTGGGTAATTCTATAGTCAGGTCAAGTTTTCTCTGTATTACTTGGTTTCTTTTCTTTTCCCTGCGATTAATGATATCTCATTTTTGTGAAATAAAACTAATATTTAGGGAAATTTTCATAAGATATTTTATTAATTCTCTCTATTTTGTTTAAGTTATTTTGATGTCAAAACATCTTTAAAACTTTTATACATAAAAATACTTGGATACGTATGTATATGTACATACATAAATAATTGCGTGTGTGATTACTTTTGCATGGTTGAAAGGCTTCTTCTGAAAAATATAATCTTGTTAATTCTGTGGGCATTGCAAAAGGAAAAGCTCTAAAGATTGTTCCACTGTAGAGCTAAGATTCTCTGAGTAAAGTAGACTGACATTTTTGGTACCTACTAATGAATGAATTTTGGGCTTATTGAACATGTACTTTATTGCAAGATTGACATGTTATTTATCTGGAACTGAAGCCTGGAGCAGTTGTGTGTAAATATGTGTGTGGATGTAGACTGCGCATTACTCAGGCCAGGTGACCAAAACAGGGGTCAAGCCAGCAGGTGTGGTTATGAGGCAGATGGAGGTGTCCCCAACACCTCGGGTGATTGGATCCTATTCTTTTTGTGCTTTTATGGGCTACAGATCTCCGAGGCACGAAGAGGCTCATGTCAGGGCATCACTCACAACCCACATGCTGCTCCATTTGGGAGGTGGTATTGTTTTCTTTTCCCATTGCTAGAAAATATATTTTTCATTGTACAAAGTTTATACCTGAATACAATCTAGAGCAGTGATTTTCTGCCAGTTTATGGTAGCACATTAGTGTGCCATGTGAGGATCTTAGGTATGCTGCAAAAATTTTTAAAGATCATTAATTAAATTATTTTCAAAAGAAGTCCAAACCGTAGTAAGTATATATTTTCTACTCCTTTTTTGTTCAACATAATTTAAGTAGGTCATGGAAGCTTAACCATTGCCGTGAGATAAAAAAATTGGAACAACACTGATCTAGAAAATATCTTTCTTTTACTGCTCTATCTATTTAATACAAGGCCAAGTTTACTTGCAGGCACAAAGATCAAGGATATTGAATTAGGACTAGTTCTCATTCAAATGACCTGTTTTGAAAAAAATTATTGAAATCATCTCTTCATTCAAGGACCTTCTCCCCCCACTGCCACTTACCATGTGTTCATTGTCAACTGAAATTTCTCTCTAAAGACAGAAAATCTACTGTTCTGAAATTAGTTAGAACTTAAAGTTTGATGCAATGATAAATTGATGCAAAATGAATTCATGCAACTTATGCCAATAATACTGAGGATCTACTAAGTTCACAGCAGTGAACTAAGTCTGACGAAAATTTAAGTAAGTTAAATCACCATGACTGAAGACCTTCTACACTGAAAGCAGTGAATTAGACTTGATGAAGAAGTAACATATTCTCAACCATGAAATGCAAAGCAGTCAGATCAGGGACCACAACAGGAAGACACAGGCAAGGTGGAGACGTGGGTTTCAGAGACCAGCTGGGTCTGTAAGGAGAAGGGGGGACTTGCAGGGTCTGGGCTGAGCCATCCGGCAGATTTCACTGCACATTAACCTCTGCAGAGCAGTCATGGCGAGATGTTCCATAGGAAACAGTGATCTAGAAGTCTGCAGAGTCAAGGTTAGTGCTAGGAAAAGTATAAATTAATTACACTTTGGGCTGTGGCCCTCGCTTCATCTTCTGAAACCCTGCCATCTCCGTGTAGCATAAGACTTTTCAGTGTTCATCTCGACTAAGTGGTCTTCTGTTCTCCAGGCTTTATATTACAACCAAAGTGATTATTTCAAAACAAAATTAAATTGCTTCTCTTTCTTGCTTAGAACCTTTCACCAGTTTCATATGCCTGTAATAAGAAGCCTAATCTCCTTACCTTGGTTCACCAGGCCCTGTATGATATGGCCATGACTTGCTTTCCCATCTCTTCTGGAGCTCCCCACCCTGGCCCTATGCTCTGGTCATACAGAAATGCAGATATTAATTTCACTGAGAACATCATCTGTTTCATAGTTTCCAGAGTGCAGGACGTTGTGTTTACCTCTTCTGGATCCTTTCCTGTCCTGGTAACTAGTAGGAAACAAGGAACCAGTAACTCCCATCATCCTTTTAAAATACAGTTCAAATATTCTCCATGATGGGCCTTTTCTGACTTTTCCTAGTAGCTACCTATCATCTGTTATCATCAGATCTTACATTTCTGCTATGATGGTTAGGTAAATGTATTACAACTATCTGCATATATGCTTCATTTGTCAGAGCATAGAATTTCAGCTATTTGTGGTTGGGATTTGCAATAATGTATAGCTTTCTGCCAAAATGTATCTCTTCGTATAAATGAGAAAGGTGGTCTTAGACTTTCCCAGACTAACTTCTCATTCTCAGCAATTAGGCTTAGTTATAGGGCATCACCGTGTTACATGCCCCAAACTTGTAAGAAGATGTATCTCTATGTGTCAACATACACCAGAGAAAGAGAGTCTAGTGTAACAAGTCAATAATTACAGGGAATGGCCGGTTGTGTTCCAGCTTCATCGTCTCTAACTCCACTTGTTCATCCTCCTTCCAAGTGTTTTGAAGCAAAATCTAGATATTAATGTTTTACTTGCAGGTATCATTGTGTGTATTTCTGGAAGGTACGAACTGTTTGAAAACATATTGATGATACCATTATCACACCTAAAACATTAACAAATTCTTAATATGTACCAATAATCAATATTTGATTTTCCACTAGTTTTCATATTTTAAATGGTTTATTTGAATAAAGACCTAATAAACTTTATACTTTGTGGCTGGTTGATAATTCTAGGTATAATACAGTGGTTCTTAATGTTGTCCTGTTAGGTTACTTGAAGGAGGGCATGAGTGCTGCCTGGTGAGTGGAGGCCAGGGATGTGCAGAAATCTTACAGTGCACAGGATGGACTGTAAGAGAACATTATCTCACCCTAGCTATCAGTGCAGCAAGACTGAGAAACTACGTTTACAGGGTTTTTTTTTTTTCATTTTTTTTAATTGTAATTTCTTTGTTGAATAAACTGAATCATTGGCCCTATAAAGTTTTCCACAGTTGATATTTTTCTAAGGACACACCTGGTATCATTTAACATATTTGTCTGTGTTTTCTATGTATTAGTAACTGGATTTAGAAACTACATATGATCCAGATTCAATTTATTTTACCAAAACTACTTTATTCTATTTCCTGGATGGTGCTATCTATTCCTAGGAGGCACATAATATATGATTTGCTCTCTCTCTTTTCCTCATCAGGATGGGAAACTACTGGTAATTAATATCTAAATCCATTAAAACTTTAGGGATTGAAAAATAGTGATACTGTATTTTTATAATTTCTTCTTCATTTCTGAAAACATCACTGATTCTTGGAAATATTCATATGGTGTTTGACACAAAGACAGCATTGTGCATACAATGTTTATACATTCTGTATTTATTTTCAGAAACATCCTGTACCACCTTGATGAGAAGAAAAGCCAATTTTCAACACTTGTGGAGGCTTGGGAGCACTGCAAGCCACTTGCATCAAATGAGACCCTTCAAGAAGCCCTATCAGAGGTGTTGAACAGCATTAATTCTGCTCAGGTTTACTTCAAAGCAGGACTTGATGTGTTCGAGAGTGTCTTGGTTGGAAAGAACTGAGAAAACGCTCAGAATTTTAAAAAGTGTGTTTACAATTCCACCAGCAAATGCTCTCATCTGACCAGATTTTCTGACATGGAAGTCTTGTTTCTCCCAATGGCTTTTTGACAAGTGTAAAGCTATTATTACAGTGTATTTTTTAAGTGTAAATATGAAAAGAGCATTTTGCACATTTAGTATTTTTCTGATATCTACATTTCTGAATATATAAGAGCACGTTACTGAAATAATACTTAAGATTTATCTATTGAAAAGAAATCTGCTGTATTTTTACAAATATATGTAAACTATTCTGGGGCAGGGGGTGGGGGTGAGTTGCAAGTTCTGGACAATCTTTGCTCCTGTGGGCAGAATACCTGGGAGCACAAGTTATTTCCTCTGATAGAGCCATTAATAACCTAATTCTGTTATAAAAATGGACAGTTGATTTGGTGTCAGATTAACTTCACTGTTAAGTATTCAAAATGAAGAATTCAAGTATCCTGAGTGATTCATTGACCAAAACCACTTTGAATGTTTCTATTTTATGAAATGAAGTTCCTCTTCTTAACAACTAGATGTAGTAATATACTGGTTATGAAATTGTATTTTTTTAAGTATTAGTGAAAGAAAGAGCCATAAACATTCCAGGGAAAAATCTCAAGGTAGCTGCACAGAGTAATTTAAATGCAAATTTAGTCCTAACAACTTATAAAATAACTAGCTTTGAAACCCCTAATTTGCCTCAGTTGATTTTGTAAGAATTTTAAGAGTGATGTACTTCTTATGAGAAAGAAAAATATTTCATATTTCTTTTCTGTTGGAACCACTGAAACAGAAGGTATTCTAAAATTAAAGCACCTCACACTGCTTTTCCTTCTTGTGCCTTTCCTGAAACTCCTTGCTGGAAGGCAGTTTCCACAGAGTATGTATGATACCCCCAAGGGAAGGTAGTAAAAGTTTTTCCTTGAAAACCCAAAATGTCTTATGAAGCATCAAATTGCTACTTCTACCTCTGACAAAAATGAATTACACTAAAAGAAGTAGTTGTTTTTATTAAGACAATGCTTTAATTCTATAAAGAAACATTGGGAATTTATTCTTCCTTATCCTTAATTGTGACTAAGATGGAAATGTAGAACATGCCCGTGCTTTTAATTTTACACAGCGCTGTGTCAAGAGGGAGTCTCTCCCACACCTGGGTTCTCCCGCATGTAAATGAAGCTTTTCTTGCTGACCTTGTCACTGAGTAGCACTAGCGTCCATTATTCCCTGAAACCTTGAAACTCTGCTTCTTAAAAGGCAGGTTAAACTTTTAGTCTAAACTTTACCTTTAGAAATTGATTTGCAAGCATTCTTCTATTAGATACAGCAATTCCCCTTAAGAAATGGGGAATTTCAAAATATTTCATATGAATTTTCTCTGCCTAACTCAACACTCAAACACACTTTGCACTATACACTACCAGAGCAGCACAGCCGACAGTCGCCATGTGTCTAAATCTTCACTTTTTGTGGGTAACCATAAACCTAGCCTTAGTTTAAAGGAAAACTAAAACTGAGGGGAAAGAATTAATCAGTATTGATTCATGGATTCAACTCTTCCTACTACAAATAGCATTTACATGCTCAAGGCAAAGTAGAGAACTGAGGCGATTGGCTAGATGATTCAAACAGAAATCCATTTTCATTTAAGTTTCCCATATGTGCGTTTTTGTACATAAGGGATGGAACCACCTTACAATTTTATTTTTTTTAGCTAATGTATTATTTAAGAGTATTTGCCATGTTGTAGAGAATGTATTCAGGAGGGGTCTAAAGGGATCAGGCTTCTGCCTGTCTTGACATGAGCACTCTCTTGCTCTGCAGAATTTAGGGCAGACACACACACAGACCCATGTGGGCCCAGACGGTGGAGTGCCTTACACCACAGGATAGTAAATATGTATTCAAAGTCAGCACGTTCATTCCATTTCTTTATTTGGCATTGGATTTAAAACAAAAAGGTTAACTGTTATCGGTGCAATAGTTTATCATTTTACAAGAAAAATCCTAAAATGGATTCATGCCTATAACCCAAAATAGCACTGAGAGGAGGAAATGTGTTTCTCGTTCATCTTTGTTTAAGGACTGTGCACCTAAGTAAGTCACATTGCACACATACAAATCTTCCTTTGAATCCTTCACTTGTAAATTATTTGGTATTTGCTGTTGGACTCTAGACTAATCTGTCTGTATTAATCTATGTCAGAGATAGGTGGAAAAGCTACATGGTAATGAAAGCACATGTCCAAGTTCTCTCTAGACACTGCTCTAGATCTTTGACGACAACAAACCTTTAACTAGCAGCAATACTGCTGTGGTCTGATTACCTCAGGATTCCTCCAAATTTATATTATTTTATTTCCCTTCCAATTGATCCAACTAAAGAAAATCTTGAGCAGGTTAACAGCAAATGTTACATGAATCAGTAGTGGGTTTATAAAGTTGCTCAGAGATCTGTGTGCCTGGTATGTCTCACAATTCTTCATATATAGAATTGTTTCAAGAAATAGTAAATCATCAATAATTATCCTCCCAAGAAAATGTGGCCAATGTGTACCCATGGTCTGTGTTCAGACAGGAACACCACAGAGTATAGATCTAAGGGTCAGGGAAACCTCAGAGGCATTCTGGTCTGAACTCTGTCTTTCCTTCAAGGATCCTCTCACGTCTGTGAGAGGCAGTGGCTGGGAAACCTGGACATAGTGTGTGTTCATTTAGTAAGGAAATCTTCTGGCTTTCTCACCAGTGCATCCTGCTCCCACCCTGAGGAGACAGAGCAAGAGATAATCTTTTCCAGTGCATTCCGTGGAACCAGCCATTCTATCAGATGTTGGGTGGATTGGGACCGTGGCTCCTGATTCAAGGCTAGCTCATTCTTTGATGATCCTTTACAAACAAAACTGCAAGTGAATCCAGGCAAAGGACAGAAACACTGGATCCTTGGGAGGAAATGGGGCAAGTCTCTACATGACACCCCAAGTCAGGAAGAAGACCTCAAGCAAAATATTTTATAAGAGGAAAAGTTAGCCCATGATTAAGCCAACAGTCTAAATCAGTGTTTCCCAAAATATGGGATTTGGGGAGAAAGCTCTTCCTCCAGGTTTCCACATGATCCTTATGCTGCTGAAGTTGAAGAATTTCCAATCTACATCAATCATAGGTCCCAAGAAAACATTAGTTGAAAACATATCTAAAGTGAAGAATCACAATTAAAAGAAAAACTTAGAGACTTGCTGCTAATGTTACCATTAGAAGGAAAAAAATAGGGCCTATTTTATCCCTCAGAAAAGGACTCAGCTATCCCTAATATCTGTGTAGACAATGAGCCAGGCACCGTTTCTCCATGTGGTTTTGTTTCTCCTAATTCAATCCCCATGACAACCCATTTTAAAAATGAGAAAATTAGTTTGAAATACTTGAGAAAAAGAGATATATAGTTTTGGTAGTACATTCAGGTCCATAGTCTTCACAGTGAATGCTGAAAAGCATCAGAACCGTCTGATCAGACTGCGCAGTCTGTCACTTCTTTGTTATAATGAAGGAGTTTGAGGAAACAAATGACATCATTGTTGGTGATGGCAGCTCACTCCGCCAATGGTTTACAAATGTAGGTAGGTGTAAAGATACTTATAGAGCCTTAAAAGTTAGTGCCCCATTGTAGAATATCATGACAATCAGATTTACAAATAGTAAAAAGAGACCAGAAGCCACAAGTGTTAAAATTTATTTCTCCATATGCCTATATAATTTTTCCAGAAGAAAAAAAAAAGAGCAGGTATAGCAACTTAAAACCAAGGCTTTATATTATTCATAAAAATTCAGAATAACTGACTTTTTATATTAAAAATATGTAGCATATAGTAAGTTTCCCCACTGGAAAGTGTTAAGAAAATAAGATAAGTGATGATTTGTTACCATGTTCCTAATAATGAACCAGCATCTTTACCTCAAATGAAAAACTATAATTATTTGCACAATAAATTGGTAGACCTAGCCAAAAATGTTCTCATGGGACACCCTGTGATATGTGTAATTAATTACTACAAAAATTAAGCTTTCTCTGAGGGTAACACATTGTCGTCTCATTGGTTTAATAGGCTATTTAAATAAATGTGCCTTAGCCGCACATTTGCTTAACAGAAATTATTTTAAACTGCCAATCCATATGCTGAGTGGAAAGGAAGTGGCCCAGATAGTGCAGTAAACACATGAGCAATGGAATAGGATCCCTACAGGACCACGGGTGTGATGGAGGGAAAAACAAACCCACGATGTGATATTTGAGAAAGGAAATACTCTGTTCAGCCACAGCAGAGAATTAGTATTTCTTTAATGAGTTTAAGTTACTAACTTAAAAAAGCCTCCTTAGCAGAACCTGCTATTCTGAAAGGTCTTGGAAAGCTTTAGAGTCCTGAGCGCCCTGAAGAGACCGTTCAGTTAAGTGGGTTTGTTTACATAATTCAGAATTTTAATGTTTTGTGTAATTTGCAGTTTTGAGTGACATAAATTTGAAGAAGGGTAACAAACAAAATTTGTAAGATGTAACCTTTTCCGGTCATTACCACAGCTACACAATTTTCAGCTTACTATTTCTATACATTTTCTGACATTAGAGATTTTTTCCCGAGGAGTAATTTTAAAATCTGTTTCTGTATAAATACATCTGTTAATCGGCCGGACTTTTAGCTCCATAAAACCTCTCCGTTATCTTTCAAAGATGTACACCAAAGTGCCTTTAGCATATATGAATCTTGATACCTTGCTTAGTGCAAGAGGACAGACTTCTTAAAGATGTTAATAATCTCATGTTTAGATTGGAACTGAATTTACAAAGCAATGGGTAAAATTGAGGCAGTTTCAGGTAGCATTTAAGAAAAAGAAGCTGCTTCAAATGTTACTCTTTTTGGTTAGGTTATTTTGTGTTTGAATTATATAATTGTATAGTTTGCTGTAACCAAAAAGGTAATTTTGATATTTTCAGCAAAAGTTCAATCATCAAGACCAAAGAAATATATGGTTACTCTAAGGTCTAAGGCAGGATTCCAGTCAAGAATTAACTCAGGGTCGGGCACAGTGGTTCACGCCGGTAATCCTAGCACTTCCAGACGATGATGCAGGTGGGTCCCCTGAGGGCAGGAGTGTGAGACCAGCCTGCATAAGGGGGAGATTCTGTCTATGAAAATAGCCAGATGTTGGGGTGGGTGCCTGTAGTCCCAGCTACTTTGGAGGTTAAGGCAAAGGATCCCAAGCATTTGAGGTTGCTGTAAGCTGTGAAGCCACCGCACTCCAGTCAGGGTGAGAAAGTGAGATTCTGTCTCAAACAAATAAATTAATTAAAATAAAAGAATTAACTCAGAAGTAGTTGTGTCAGTGCCTACATCTAGACAAAGCTTTAATGAGCATGGACAGAGCCTAATAGTATTTCATCTAATTTCTTTGACGTCTTAAGCCAATGAGCACTCAGGCGGTGTTTCTCAGAGGGAAACAGATTTTCTTTTCCAGGGGCTAATTAATATGCACCATCTCAATCCCCAGAGGACCACACAGGTGCCTGTACTCTGCCATATGTCATGTGCTGTATTTCTGCAAGCTCAAGAGATTAATATACAATCATTAATATGAATTATTATGTTGCAATGAAGTTAATGTCGGTCTTTTGTTCTAATTAAAGTACAAACTTGGCATCTGGATAGAAGCTTAGCTAGAGAAGTGGAGTTAGAGTCCCTATTTTAATGAACTACATGTATTTTTCAATCAAAATGTTTAATTTTTTAATTATCTGGCCTGCTCAGTAATTATAATTCCTTCAATTTCTTCAAAGAAACATTACCAAAATGTTACCATGCAGATGGTCACTATTTGGTGTGTGTTTTATCTTTGAATTTCTTGAATGCTTTCAGTATATGCTGTTGTTTTAATAATATTAATAATTTTTATTTACTTTTATATCAAACTGCTGCAAATAGACCACCTTCCTTTGAAAGTTGGAATAAAATGCTATTACCCTATAAAGACAATTTAAGCATATCTGTTTCAAATGAGAAACAAACACAGGCAAAAAATATTTTTACTATATTATTGCAAGTTGTCTGCAGGAAGCAAAATGCCCAGATGGCTAAGTATAGTTCACATAATTATATTCTGAAGGTGTTATAAATAATTCTGTTTAGCGGCTGAGATAGGACTCTATTAGATGATTTCATGTTTACATTTCAAACAGAAAGGTTTTGTGGTAAATATATCCCATACATTCTACTTGCTGCTTGGAGAATATAAATCAAAAGGTATTCATAAAAGAAAAGAAAATTCTAAACACTGTGAAAGGCTAATTTGTTTTTATGTACAACTACAAAATCAAGAGGTCGTTTTGATAATAGTTTTATATGTGCTTGGGATGTTAATATACATCTACATTTAATATTTTAATCTTGTCTGCAATATAGCAACATGTAAGTTTTTAAACTTTTGTGAGTGAAATTTCTCAGTGGTATAATAATAATAATAATGCCTCCAACATGGAAATGAGGATGAGCAGGAAAATATCTAGAAATTGATTTGGGCTAAAATTTGAAGGATAATTTCTCCAGATAAATTTGCTTTGATTAAAAACAAATATTTCTCAAAAAGCATCTCAATTACTAAATTGCACTGCTCTGTTTACGATGTTTTGTTCAAAATACTTGATTATTATCTGTGATTCAGAAATCTTTTCATTGTACAGAGATTTTCCTTGTCCTTGTCTTTGCTGTGATTGATTTATAACTGTATGGATTTAGAGGCCTGTGCCTGTAGTTTCCTAATTACTGTGTTTGGTTGAATGTCCAGTTTCTGTAATGTGTGGAGGTCATCAGAAATTCAGTGCTTTCTGTATTTAACTCAAGTGTGATCTCAATTTATTTTATAACTTTGTATGTATTACTTACATGACTTAATATGCAGCTTCCTTATGAAAGCATGTTGTGATTCCAAGTGACAGAATGGATTAGGAGACCACATCCATTAATAATGTGAGTGAACATTTTATACTTTAATTCCTTAAAAATTTGCACATAATTGAAAGCAATAGTACTATGAAATGAAGGCATCTTTTAAAAATATGTTCTGATCATAAACGTAATGAGTATGTACAGTGAAATGGGAATCTTTAAAATGCATTTCAAAAACATTAAATACAAGTAAAAATCGTTGCTATACTGTGTTTTTTTTATAACCAAATGTACAATATTTTAAATATACAGAACAAATTAGTTATTAGTATGTTTAGGCTGCACTGTTTTCACTTCTAAGGTGGAGTTGGCGTAGCAGTTCAGCCCTTCACTGGGGGCTCGCTGCGCACCTCAGTCGTGCTCCTTAGGTGAGGTCCCTCCAGTCACCCTGCTCTCCTCCCCTCTCCTTCCCTAGACTTGGGGTTTTCTTTCATGTCAGTGTGTCGTCAGTTCTAACATCAAGTAACAGCATCTGTGTCAACTCCACTTTTCCAGGAGTGTATTTTGGTGGCAGCCGCACCGACCTCCTCTTGGCCTCTCCCTTCGCCTCACCTCCCACCCTGGCATCTTGCCAGGTGCTGGCAGCACCCTGCTGTCTGAGAGCTGTAGTGAGGCTGGGCTGCTGGACAGTGAAAGCCTTGGTGGTGCTAGGCTGCCTGGACACTGCGGCTTCTCCCACCACCCAAGCTGTCCACTTCTTTGCCTTTTCATTCCTTGCAGGTGCCTCCCGTTGACAGATCTAACGGGAATTCCACTGGGACAAGTCTGTGAAATGTATGTTCGTCTTCCCAGCCCTGATATTAGGGGGGAGGATGTAGGCGGGTGAGGGTGGGGTCAACCTATCCCCAACCATGGCTGCCACAGTCTCCAGAAGGCTCTGATTTCTACTATCAATAAATGAATGAATGAACATGCCCAACTCCTCCATCCACATCTATCAAAGTCCCTTGATTTTTTTTTCTTGACTCTATGTAGGTCACTTGACTACATAATATATAATAAAAATAGCTCAAAATGGCTTAACTATAATTTTCCACCCCCTTTATAGCCAACAAAATGACCAGCTTCAGTGCAAAGCTGAGAAAGGAAAAGATGTCTAAATACAGTCTTAAGCCTCAGAATAGAGCTCTGTACAGGGGGTAGAACAGCAAAGTAGACACATTTAAACTTTGTGGAAGCTGAGAAAGGTTTCTCAGAGGAAGAAATATTTGAGTTAAGTCTGAAGAATGAATGGCAGTTCTTCAGTGGAAAGAAGAGGAACAGCCTCCAGGAAAAGGAACAACAGGCAGGTCACACAGGATAGTGGGGACAGGACATTCTTGTAGTTTCCTGCTTTGAAGTCTCTGTTTCTTCTTCTCAAGCACAGCAAAGATAGTGATTTTTATACTGTGGTTTGTGTGGGAAGACCAATCTCCGCTCACAATATAAATATAAAATATTTAAGGTAACTCACTTACAGATAGAACGTGCTGAACAGACTTGGTCATTAGTGTTTCCCGTGATGTTAGGGTGAAACCCACCCGCCTCAGGACGTGGCCGTCCTTCCACATCTGCACCCGCTTTCCTTCTCCTCCTGGGTGCTGCCTTCTGCTCCCAATGTCTCAAAACCTTCACAACATACGTTCCAAGCACAACCCATTTTTTTCAAAGTAAGTCTTATTAATAAAGACATTTCAAATTTTCTTTCTATGGAATGTTATTCAAACCTACATAATAGCCCAGAAGTTTACTGCGTGGGGCTCCACATCTCCTAGCATCTGAAGGGTCAATGCTTTGTAGACTCTGGGAGGCATCATGAATCATGTCTATAAGTTTGGCTTCGATTAAACTACCAGGGTTCGTTTCTATTTTTCTCAAAAACCAAATGAAAAAAGAAGAAAAATAAAATCTCAACAGATTTCTTGGCAAAATAGATAAGAAGCTGAGAGGAAAAAGCAAGGGCCATTAATGCTGGGCTTTCTGGGGTGTCACCCCCAAATGCTTTTTCATTTAGACATCCCGGCTTACTCTGAGGATGTATTCTTCCCTTCTCATTGTTGGATCTGAATGACGGAGGTAACTGGAATTTTTCTCCGCCTATTTAACATTAAGCCCCCAAATTCACAGAACCTGGGAGTCTTTCCCACACATGGTCATCACTTTCCCACCCTCTCTCCTGCGCTCAGGTGCTCATCTTACTTCCTCCTTCAAACATAAAAACTTAACTGTATTCACAGCACGAATAACAAAATTAATGCCCTTCCTAAATTCTACATCTCTGTTTAGGCACTTACTTATCTTTTGCCTCTTCTCATAATTAAACTTTTTATAGATTTGCTAAATATTGCCATTTTTTTTTTTTTTTGGCTGGGGCTAGGTTTGAACCTGCACCCTACTCCTTTGAGCCACAGGCACCGCTCAATATTACGATGTTCTTTTATCACCAACTAAGCCTCATTCTTGGGCAATCTGGCTTGTGCTACTCATATTCCATCCAATTCAGTTTTAAATAATTGCAATATAACCTCTCTAAGCAAGACAAACTATAATTTATTATACAAAATTAGGACAAGTTTTAAAAGTAAAAGGAAGCATTATTAATAATTATTCTGGGAAATCAGAAGTCAATAATATCCTGCTTCAGGAAGTGTGGCCACTGTAAGTCACTAAGTCCAATGAATATATTTCAATTCTCACCTTACATTACTTCAATGTCATTTGAGTCTTCGGACATTTCTCCTTCCTTCAATTCATATTTTGCCCTGTATTCCATTAAATAGCATTAATTAGCCTAATTTTTCCCACTTGAAGTGGCGGTGGAACTGGCATTGTGTGGATGCCTAGAGGTGGCTGAGAAAAAGGGCAGCCCAGCTTACTACCACCCGCATGGCTCAGTGACAAGGGGAGGAAACACACAACCCAGACCTTCCCCCGAGGTGGGGAGAGTAGCAGAGTACAGCTCAAAGATCACGGTTCATGGAATAGGAGTGAGACAAACGAGGGAACAAGAGCCCACAGGTTCCTGAGAAAAATAATAGAATCTTCCTACTTAGCAGCTTATGGGTCCAACATTTGAAGAAGACACACGCAGAGAAAAAGTTTGAGAAGCTCCAGGAATGTCTAGCTGGGAAGATTGGGGAAGGTCTTTTCCCACCGAATCCAATCCATAAAAAGTGGGAAGGGTAGATATGTCCTCAAACTGATGCAAAGGTACAAGGAAAAAGAAAAACCAGGGAAATAGAACCGTTTCAGGGAATAAAACATATCTCTGGTAATTTATTCCTAAAAAATAGAGATCTAGGAATTACCTAATAAGGAATTAAATATTTCTTTTAAAGAAGCTCAATGAGAACACACTGGGCTTCACAGCTAGACAAATTCAGTGTGTACACATACACACACACACATAAGATATAGAACATACAGGAAAGAACAAAACAGAAATTCTACAGCTGAAGACTGTAATGCTGGGAGTGGGAACTCCACTAGAGGAGCACAGGGCCAGCATGTAGACAGGCACTGATCATTCAGCAGCTTCCGCAAGGCTGTTAGGTTGCCTCAGGCTTCATCCTGCTCCCTCCCTCCTGTGGGAGAAACCTCAGGTGCTGCGCCTCCTCCCACCCCACGGAGATGTTTCGGTTGCAACAGATCTCTTGGCCCTTCCCTCTGTTGGTGGCTGCTCCAAGGCATCCAAACTTCGCTGGTGCCACACAGCTTCCTGAGAGGATGAGTGTGTTGAAGAAACACCACCTTCTCCCTTGCCCCATGGATGAAACTAGGGACCAAAAACTCACTCAGCATGAGCACTGAATGCCGCTTGGTGGAGGGGTGCCCGGGGTGAGTGAAATGCACTCCTTGTCTGTTTCTGTTACATGTGATTGTTATCTGTTCTGTGCCTGTATTAAAAATATTCTGGTCTGTATGTGATGTTCAAATCAGCATTTTGGGGAGTCATGAGGACTTGGATTTCCCATTTCACCATGTGCCTGACACCACTCTCAAAATTGTTTAGCATTTTAAAAAAATCATTTAATCAATACAGTTCATTCAGTGAGCAGACCAGACATGGAAAACATCATACTAATAGGGAAAAAAAAAAGAATGACACTTGAACTGTATCTCACAACTGGCACAACAATCAAATAAACAGGTCATAGACTTAAATATAAGAGCAGTAATTATAAAAGATATAAAGAAACATATTAAAAAATCTTTATAACCATACATTAGACAAGTATTTATTTGAAAAGAAAAAAAAAAAGCACAAACCATTAAACTTTAAAAATTCAATTAGTGGGACTTACCAATATTTAAAACTTTTTTCTTAAAAAGGCATTTATAAGGAAAAGAAAGATCAACACATAACATGGGTAGAAATTATTTGCAAAGAATAATAAATTTATTGTATTGAAAAAAAATCTTAAATTTCAAAAATGACTCAAAAATTCAATAAGTACAAATTGAATGAATACTTTATTAAAAAAGAAATAGAAATGGCAAAATACTTCAAATAGGTTACACTATGTTACCACTGCACAAAGAATGACAATAGCAAATTTTTGAAAGGTTATGGAATAACTGAAAGTCTCATAAATTGTTGGTGGGAAAGCAAAATGGTGCAGCCACTTGGGAATGCACTTTAATAGCCTTTTATAAATTTAAACATATGTACAATATGACCCAACAATCCCACCTTCAGCTAGTTACTCAAGATCAATAAAAACACATTTCTGAGAAAAAGAGTGCATGTTTATAATAGATTTAATTGAAGGCAGCCAAATGCCCACAAACTGTGGACATGATACAACACAGGGTAGTATATCGGTACTGAGGGGTATCTGAGGGATATTGAAGGTGTGGTTTCACACCACCCCTAGGGAATATTGAAATAAAGGGAGTTCTACAAATTTTTTGTTTCCTACTGTGTACAACATCTATGTTTATATTGTACTATAGTCTACTAAGTATGCAATGGCATTATGCCTACAAAATGTACATACTTTCATTAGAAATATTTCATTGCTAAATGCTAACAATTATCTGAACAGTCATTGAGTCACAGTCCTTTGCTGGTGGGGGTTCTCCTTCAGTATTGATGTCTGATGACTGATCAGGGTGGTAGCTGCTGATGGTCGGGGTGGCTGTGGCAATTTCTTAACATAAGATAATAGTGAAGTCTGCTGTATGGATGGACTCTGCCTTTCACAAAAGATTTCTCTGTAGCATGTGACGTGGTTTGTTAGCATTTGACCCACAGTAGAACTTCTTCCAAAATTGGAGTCGATCCTCTCGCACCTGCCACTGTTTTATCAAGCAAGTTTATAGAGTATTCTGAATCCTTTCTTGTCTTTTCAGCAAAGTTCATGGCATCTTCACCAGGAGTAGATTTCTATTGGGAAACTGCTTTTTCTCCTCATTCATAAGAAGTAACTCCTCATCCATTTGAATTTTGTCATAAGATTGTAGCAATTACTTCACATCTGTAGGCCCCACATCTAATTCTACTCCTCTTGCTATCTCTTCCATGTCTGCAGTGACTTCCTCTTGGGGAGTCTCAAAGTCCTGCAAATCATTCGTAAGGACAGAATGGACTTCTCTTAATCTCCTGTCAGTGTCTCCATTTTGACCTTCTCTTATGAACTGCATGTTTCTAACAGCATCTATAATAATGAGTCCTTCCCAAACAGTCTTCAATTTACTCTGCCCAAATCCATCAGAAGAATCACGATCTATGGAAACTGCAGCCTATGAAATGTATTTCTTAAATAATCATACTCAAAAGTCAAAAGCTCCCCTTACTCCATTGGATGAAGAATTGAAGTTGAGTTAGAAGAAATGGAAACAACCTTGATTTCCTCCTACATGTCCTTCAGATCTCTTAGGTCACTAGGCGCGTTGTCAGGGAACAATAATACTTTGAAAGGAATGTTTTGCTCTCAGAGGCAGGTCTCAAAAGTGGACTTACCATGATATAAAGAGCTATGCTGTCATCTACTTTTTTTTTTTTTCCCCATTTGTAGAGCACAGGCAGACTAGACTTAGCATAATTTTAAAGGGCCCTAGGATTCTCACAATGGTAAATGGTAACCTAAAGTTACCAGTTCCGTTAGCCCCAATGAAGAGAGCCAGCCTCTCCTTTGAAGCTTTAAAACTGGGAATTGACTTCTCTCTAGATATGAAAGTCCTAGGTGGCAATAGCTTGTTGCCTGCCGTGAAAATCTGCTGTTGATGCCTACCTCGATTATCTTCACTCCCTCCCTGGATATCGCAGCCTTTGCATTAGCACACTAGCTTTGCCTTGCACTTACAAAGATGGCTTCTTTCATTAAATTTTATGAACCAACCTCGGCTAGCTTCAAACTTTTCTTCTGTAGTTTCTTCACTTCTCTCGGCCTTCATTGAGTTGAAAGGGTGAGGGCTTTTCTCTGAACTAGTCTTTGGCTTAAGGGAATGTTGTGGCTTCTGTGATCTTCTATTTAGAGTGCTAAAACTTTCCCCATATGAACAGTAAAACTATTCCATTCTTTTATTCCCCATGTTTCACTGGAGTATCACTTCTAATTTCCTTCAAGATCACTTCATTTGCATTCACAGTTTTGCTAAACGGCAGGCACGAGAGGACCAGCTTTCGGCTGATTTTGACTTTTGACGTGTCTAAGCTTAATCATTTCTAGCTTTTTACTTAGGGTGAGAGAGGTGGGACTCTTCCCCTCACTCCAGCACTCAAAGGCATTGTTGGGTTTGTAATTGGCCTAATTTTAATACCGGGTCTCAGAGAATAGGGTGAGAGGTAGGCAATGGCCAGTTGGGGGAGCAGTCAGACCCCACACCACATTTACTAAGCTTGCCATCTTGCATGGGCACAGTTCATGGCACTCCAAAACAATCTCTATAGTTGCATTAAAGACCACTGATCACAGATCATGATAACGGGTATAATAATCAGGAAAATTTTTGAAACATTATAAGAATTACCCAACTGTGACAGGAAACACAAAGTGACCATCTGCTGTTGGGAAGGCGACACTCCCAAAGCTTTGTTTGGTGCAGTGACCGTAAAGCTGTGGTTTGTAAAAAGGAAAAAAAAAAATCACAATATCTGAGCCCAATAAAGAGAAGAGCGATAAAGCAAGGTGTGCTTGTACGTACAACTCAGGAATGAACAGGCTGAGATTACTGATAGGCGTGTCAGCTGCGAATCTCAACATCTTTATGCTGAGAGCAGCAAACCGTACGCAAAAGTCTATTGTTGGGTGACAATTCATGACAGCGTTTCTACACAACATGGCAGCTTTTGTTGAAGACTCTCTTTTCAAGGATGTTTGATATTCAAAGCTCTCAGAAGAGATAGTGTCTTCTATCTGAGGAAGAGGTTTGTTTAGTAGCCACTATAATAGATTGTCGCACACACAGGGCAAAGGGTGGGCAGGTTTATTAAAAGCCCATTTAAAATATTACAGGTATTCTGAGCTCAGGGTTCCTCCACTTCACACAGACCCCAAGTGCAGCTGCTTCTCAGGCCTGCACCGGCACCAGCCCAGTGAGATTTTAGGGGACAAGGTGGATGGACCAGAACGTGAACCTTATTCTATTGGCTGTACTAGGTGTGACAAACTTCCACAGCCCAGCTGGGACACTGTGCTAACTGGTGAAACTCAGGAGCATACAGCAAGCCCAGCTAGCAGCTTTGACCACTGTGCCTCCCGGCCTGGGAATAGCTGGGACCTTCTGTCAGGTAGTATTGCCTTTATAGGAAACTCTGGAAAAGAAAAAAACTGTAGCGACAGGACATGATCAGATTTGCTAGGAGCTGAATGCAGGGCTAAGGGGAAAATGCAGGCTTCCTGCTGCCTCATGGACACAGCACACAGCGTACTGGCCTGGAGTGCTCAGCAAATCATCACAAAGTAGATGGGCAGGGAAGGAGATAACTGCTGGGCCCAGAAAAAGCGCCGAGTACTTTCTGGGGTGCCTTAGTGATTTCTCGCCCTCAAATAGCCAACTCAAATCAGCCCTGACTGCTTTTGGCCTGTCCTGTTCTGCTGGTCCCACAGTGCCTTTAGCTAACTGTCCTACTAACCTCCCCACCTTATGGGAGATCACGATGTCAGTAACGTGATGTGGGTTGCATGACGGTGTGTGTCATGATGTGGGTTGCGTGACAATGTGTGACATGATATGGGTTGCATGACGATGAGTGATGTGATGTGGGTTGCATAATGATGCGTGATGTGATGTGGGTTGCATGACAATGCATGACTGCTTTTGCATGAGCTTCATGTGTCTCACTGTGAGCAAGTAATGATCCCAGTGGCTCACGCCTGTAATCCTGGGAGCCTGAGGCGGGAGGGTCACCTGAACTCAGGAGTTCAAGACCAGCCTGAGCAAGGACGAGACCCCATCTCTATTAAAAGTAGATAAATTAGCCATGCATTGTGACAGGGGGCCTGTAGTCCCAGTACCAGCTACTCAGGAGGCTGAAGCAAGAGGATCACTTGGGTCCAAGAGTCTGAGGTTGCTGTGAGCTATGATGCCTAGACACTCTACCAAGGGCTGGGGAGCAAGACTGTCTCAAAAAACCCACAAAAAACATAACCGCTCTGTGTCATTCATTGTGAAGGGACTTAAGGCAACACCACAGGTGGGCAGATAAGAATGCTACTGCTGGAAGAAATGCCTGTGTCACCCAGAGCAGGAGTCCTTGCGTGTCACCTTTGATAAGCTCATCTAACTTGCCACGCTGGACTTACCTGAGTCATGCTTTGGTCTCTAGGATCTGACCCACTTTGGGAGGTAGTTTTCTAGATTTTCTCTGAAGAAGGGGTCAGGGTTTTTTCCCACAAAGATCAAGCGAAACGTTTGAGATGATGCCTGTGTTCCACATCTGGGTTGTGTGAGGGTTGTGGGATTGCACACATGCTTCCGACCTCACTCAACTGCATATTTAACACAGGCAGATTTTACTACATGTAAAACACTAATCCAGTGCAGATAATGAGAAATATCAACCAAGAGTTTGAAAGAAAGACCAGAAAAGCAAAGGGAAAAGAAAAATGCCCCAAGTTGTATTTACTGCAGTGAAAGGACAGTCACTTTGCCATCTCACTGATTTCTCAGAAGCAGTAGGTTTATATAATCCTAAAAATTCCAGAAAGTGAAGCAAACTAAAACAAAACTTTAAAAGTCAAATTACACCAGGTTTTCTACAAACAAAGGGGCACTAAGTGGCACCAAACACTCAATGACATCTTCTCAGTTGTAAAGAAAATGATCTGATCCTACAGTTCTATGGCCCATTAGCTCTCAACAGGTCCCCATGCTGCCCACTATATTTTGACCTGGCCTACATTTCGGTTTGACTGTGTTCTGGCCTCACCGGGCGTCTCTCATAATCTTAACTTTGCCAGCACCTTCCTAGCTCAGTGATTTAAACATCCTCTTCCCAATGCTGATGCTGCACCTGCTGACCAGCGAATAGACAGTGTGCTGGTGGAACTCTCACCTCTTCAAAAATCATGCCAGGCCATAGTGCATATCCCATTGTTTGTTCTCATTGCAACTTTTACTTTTCTGTGGGAAATTATTTCTATTATAGCCATAATTTTACATTGTTGTGTGATTAATTTCGTGAATGTGGAGTCCACTTCTCATTTACTCACCGTTGTGTGCTACATTCCTCATGCATCTAGCACTAAGTAGGAATTCAATATATATCTGTTCAATTAATAAGTAAAAGAAACAAAAACACTTTAAAACAATTCTTGGAGCACTCTGGGTCATCCTACCACCCCTAACTGTAGCAGAGAAGAGAAAGTGGGCAACACACCTCTGTGTGCCTGGACGCTGAAGGCCAGGCACAGCTCTGTCCTCTGTGGCCGGTAAAGTGTCCGTCAGGGTGAGCGTCCCAGCAGTGTTCTTCTTCAAGGGGGAGGAGGAGAGAGGTAAGGAGTAGGAGAGAAAGTGTCCCCAGCATCACTTCCTTCCTCAGATTAGCTGCTTCTGCACCATTTCCTTGGAAACCACTTCATTTTCTACTTTAAGAAATGCTGAAAGCTCTTGTCCAGAAATGTACCATTCTTACTCTGTTTATGCTATGAATTTTTACTTCTTCTACCTGGTTTTCATCATTTTAATGGGGTCTTAAAATGTTAAGGAGGAAAATGTTATGTTTAATCTTCCATCCTAAAATGGAAGATCTCTGTGAATTCTAAATTATAATAGTTACTTTTGAATTTCTTTACAAAGAAAATACCAATTTTTCCGCAAGTGAAAGTGAATAAAAATGTTTTACTTTTTTTCTCATACCTGACAAGGTATAAAAATTATGGAAGGGAAGAGATTTTACAGGGATACTAAAATGCACAAAAGCATTAAATTAGAAGAAGAATATTACAAACAAGGGATCCTAAAGAAAAGACCATCTGTGTATAATTCTGGGGTAACCAAATATGAAACAACATTAGAACATGAGGCAAATGGGAAGGAAATAGCTTTGAAGCTACAAACTTTCTTCAAATTTTGTTAAGGCCAGTGATTATTTGCAGGAGAGACAACTAAAGCAATCTATCTATCTATCTATCTATCTATTTCATTGTCTCAATTTATCTACTACAAAAATATTTTAATTACCCAAGGGGAAATATTCAGGCGGTGTTTGATCAGAATCAAAGTTAGCCCAAACCATATTGGCTCTATTTGTGTAGTCTCTGCAACTAAATTTATGATGTACATAACACCATTAGCTTATTTTCGAAGTTCTCACTTCATTAGGTTACCTAAGGGTTCTTCTGCTAGAGATCTTTGAAATAATTTTTATCTTTGGTTATACTGGTCATAATTTATATTAAAAAGGGAGTGATAAGTAATAGGTTACATAAGAAACCAAACCTGAAAAGATTGCAACAAAAGAGTGAAATGAGTCAAAAATTCAACTGTAGAGCAAATCATACAAAATAAACAGCTTGGTATCACTGTATCTACAAAAAAAAAAAAAAAAAAAACCCTAGCAGTATTAGTTGATTTAATTTCTATAAGAGCAAATGTGTTGCACTGTCAAAATGTATTAATTCAATCTCAAGCTGTACTCACAGAAGTATAAGGCAGGGCAAGGGAGCTGATGGACAACCTGTTTTCTATGACAGAGCAAAAAGAATGGTTTATCAAGTACTGTGCACCAATTTAAACAAGAGCAGGATAAACCAGACTTCATCCAGGGGAACATGACCTGGATATTGAGCAGTGAAGGGTAAAGATACAGATCTAAAGGTGCACTATAGCCTTCAGATTCATTTTGTGCTTCCAGATATGAAAGAAAAGAAATTAGTAACAAAGCAAGGAAGGGAGAATCACTTAGACTAGAAGATCATCCCTGAGTGGGCCAGAAACGCTAAGAAATTTGGGAAATTCCACAGTGCATAGGGATAAGCAGTGTCAAAAACCTGTGGTTACCATGACCCGATGAAGAGTAAGCAGAGCTGCGGAGAGCTGGGAACAGCCCTGGGGTGAGAGGAGGGAGTCAACTACAGAGGCATCGGGGCAGATCAGATGCCAACACACAATACACAACACATTTTTGTGTGTAGTCCAAATGGGAAATGTGCCTCCATGTTTAAGCAATTGAAGAATTATATTCTGCCAGAGAGATGAAAGATTTCTCCAAACAACTGGCCACGTGAGGGGCATGTGGGGAGTACCCACAAAACCAAGGCAGCCCACACCCCCATACCTTAGCATTGTACCATTCTTGAAAACTCATCTTTTTCTTCACTCTTGCACCCAGGTCTATGTGTATTAGAGGCAGCAGGGGCTCAAAGGAAATATCAGTGGCCAAAAGTGTGGAGGGGATATATTAAATCTATCTAATTTAAAATTTTAGACATGAATGAGGATATTGTATTCATAAAATTTAGATGTGTCTCTGGTACAAGCATGTTAGCATCTTAGATTTTAATACTTCCACATTTCCAGCTGAACTAAAGGAAAAGAAAAATAGAAAATGTGCCCAAATTGTAAGTTAAGCTTCAATAAAGTTTTCAAATTACATGTAGGTGACAAAGTTAGAGGCTGGTGGGACCTACACAACAGTTTGGAATGATGCTGTGAGGAACGGGCTCTGCAAAGGGTGTAATCAGTGAAAGATCTCAGAAATTTCTGAAGAATATTCACACTCAAAAGAGGAGGAGCACCCATTCTAAGAGGTAAGCTCCGTGAGGTCAGCCCAGATGGGATGATATCAGCACCAGGGAGGAGGAAACAGTGGGCATGGAGATCGGTTCGGGAGACCCAGAGAAGACAGATCCCAGAAAACAAACGCGAGTCACTTACTGATAGCATTCCGTGAGAAAGTAGAGAAAGAAAAGAACGGAAAGGAAAGGCCTTCTGAACCAAGATAGTTTCTGAGAACCAGGGTGGACGTACACATCGGTGCTTTAATCATAGAAAGAAATAGCCCATTGTTATAAATGGTTAGCAGGGAGCCTTTGAGCTTAAAGTCTGAGAACTATTCTTGTTCTTCGCTTCTTTCCAGAATGCATCTGCTAAGAGTCCAAGAAAGTCCAACTGAGGTATTTATGAGAACAAAAAGAAATATGCATGTGCTATAATAAAAAAGAAAGAAAAAGGAAAGAACACTCCACTTTCCAACAGACAATGAAAAGGTTGTATGAAGCATCCACAGTCTCCATCGCCGATCCACTGATCGATCTGTCTTCCTTGTCTCAAGACCAACACCGTGAGAGGAAAAAGAGGGACAGAACAGAGGCAGGAGACCAGGAGGTTCACAAAACCGCCTGCCCGGCCCCGCCCCACCCCTCCATGTTGTTGGAGCCAAATGCTTATGTGCTGGGAGAGGAGAAAAGCTGTGAATCAAATATAATATTGAAATTCTTAAAAGCTGAAAACAAAGTCTTGACTGAAATGAGATGGTTTCAACCAAAGTAAAGGAAACGAAATAATGCATAGATGTTCCCTGGGAAGCACCAAACCCAACAGTTAGGTTGGGTTGATTAGAATACAACAGAGCTCAGTGACACGAAGTAACTGGAAAAAATGAAGATTTCACTTTAACCAAATCAGTCACATGATCTCATCTGATTTTCACAGCATGAAGCTTGAGATATCTTGGATTCAGAAAAATTAAGATTGCTTATAAGGAAAAGAGGTGATATATAAACAGATCTTCCAAGTTCACGTGCCAGAGGCCATTTTACTGTTCCCATGCCTTGAAGAGTACTTAGAATCAGCACGGCCCATTTGTCCTTTTTCTGTTAATATAATAAATTTCTACCATATCCCCACTTTTCCAAGTCCTCTCTAACTTCAATGTTGATTTTAAATATTATCATTTTTCTGAAACCTATAATCACCTAGTTAAATCCGATCTCCCCCTACAGAATTGATTCTCTCCCCTCCAATTATCCCACAGAACTTTGTAAGACCTTTGTTTTCGCTTTCACAGTTTTATATTTGGTTTGCTTTGTTCTCATTAGATGGAAAGCTTCTTAGGAATAAAATCTCAGTGTAGATATTTGTTATATTACTCAGAGCACATACTGCATTGTTTTGCACCTCAGTAGTAGTAGACACTCAGACCTGTTTAACTTATACACAGTGTTTTAAGTATCTTGAAGAATGTGCCTATTGCCCAATCCTATTTTGACTGACAGTGTCTTACTAGAGATCAACAATTCATTTACCTGAAACAATGAGTGAGCACTGAATGTTAAGGAATATTAATGTTATGGAAAGCATATAAATATTAATATAAAAACATGGAGTCATCTGTGTAGACTTGTAGACAGACTGGGACCTGCTCATGCATCGTCTAGCAAGGTTTGGATGTGGCCTTATAGCAGATTCGCAGGATCCGCACCAAGTCCTCCTGTTAGTTTTCCTTGGAAGGGTGAGTTTTATACATAACCTAGATTATACCATGGGTCCAGAAATTTGATTAAACATTATTCTGTGTATCTATATGTTTGTGGATAAGATTAGCATTTGAGCCAAAAGACTGATAAAGCAGACAACCCTCCTCAAAGGGTGGGACTCATCAAGTCTCACGGAGGCCTGAACAGACTTGCAGAGGCTAAGTGAGAAATGTCTCTGCTGGACTGTCTTTGAGCTGAGACATTGTTCTTCTGTCTTGGGACTTGGACTCAGACTAGAACTGATACTATTTGTTGTCTTTGGTCTCTAGTCTGCTGACTGCTGGTTTGAAGACTTACGAAAGCCAGTTCCTAAAGATAAATCCCTCTGTTTCTGTTACTACATACAGGGTGTTCATAAAGTTCATGTACAACTATTTTAAATGATAATACATAATTTAATAAGATAAAATAATACATGTACAAAATATATTTTATATACTGTATATAATAACATAAAATAATGCATAAAGTATATTTTCTAGGGTGACATAACCAATAAGATATATATATATATATATATGTAAGTCTCTATGTGTGTTCATATGTATCGATATATATTTTCACATACTGTATATAATACTCACACACTAAGGAGGATGAGGCAGGTGGATTGCCTGAGCTCACAGGCTCGAGACCAGCTTGAGCCAGAGTAAGACCTGTGGCAGGTGCCTATAGTCTCAGCTACTTGGGAGGCTGAGGCAAGAGAAATACTTGAGTCCAAGAGTTGGAGGTTGCTGTGAGCTATGACGCCATGACACTCTACCATGGGCAATAAAGTGAAACTGTCTCAAATATAAAATAAAATAAACATAAAACCCACACGCTGATTCTCATTGCTTATGGTCTCAAAAGACTACAATAAGTATAAGCCAGGCCTGCATTCTCCTTTGAGCTTGGAATCTTCCCCCAAGCCCATGTGGTTGTTGGCAGAATTTACTTATAGTTGAATGACTCATAGTGTAGTGGCCTTGTTTCTTCAAGGACAGTAGGAAAGTGTCTCTGATGTCAAGGGAAGGCTAACTTACATTTTTAAAAGTCTCATCTGAGTTGATAAGACTCACTAAGGATAATCTTACTTTGATTAAGTACAAATAAAGGTGATTAGGGGCCCTGATATATATGCAAAAATCCCTTCACTTTTGCCATATCATGCAAGCAAATCATTGGAGTGACTTGTGTCTTATTTATTGGTAGTCCCTACATTCAAGGAGATATGTATATACGCAGATGGTAATACTAGGGTGATCACAGACTTTTTCTGACTTAACTTGCTTCAAGTTGTCTCTGATACATCCTTTGCATCTTCTTTGCTTTAAGTGCATGAAGACTCACTGGTACTAAAATTTTAGGAAGCCTAAGAGCTTCAAAACTAAAATGGCTCTTGTGATCTATGTAAAGTGGGTTCACGATGTTTAAGATATTCCTCTTTGAACTGGGCTACATCAAGTGACATATTCTCTTGGTTCTGTGAATCTACCTTTTCCAGTCTTTTTTTATTTTTTCATCCCCTTAGAATATACAGTACAAAATACATATAAATATCCTGTCAAATTAATTATTCTCCTTTTAAAATGTAATGTGGTGGTTAATACATTAAAATAAATATTTATTCCTTTGTTCTTTATAATATTGGATGAAAACTGTATAGTGTATAGGTTTTTATCTCACAATGAATAGTGTTCACAATTCTTAAGACAGAGAGAGAGAATATGACTTTATAGGATGCCAGATTGCCAAGCTGATAATCCAAGCCATGGCCAAGCCCTCCACTTTGATGATGATAGTAACTTCCATGGCACGTACTACAGTCTATCAAGTAACAATGTTATAAGGACCCACAGTTGTTTCAGTTCTTAGGAAAAGCAAAACATTTCTCATCCTGAGCCTCTGCTTCCAGTACATTCTATGTGACATACATTGTCAATTCCCAAGTGAAATAATCATTTTGGTGATTGACTTAAGGCAGTTAGGGATACTGCAGGAAAGAAAGGTCCAGAAGGCCTGAGTGCAGCCATTTGGACAGACACCAGCTCCTAATGTACCTCCACAAAGAAGTCACCAGCAAGTCCCACCACCTGCAACCCCTGAAAGATGAATGAGTTACTAAACTGACGCCTTACAAATTGGTTCACTTACCTTTCTGTGACCTTTATTATTAACCTGTATGGCCTGACCACAAGTGGTCACGGGCAACTGTTTTCCCATGGAGTTTAAAAACATTTCCATAGCCCTAGAAGTGGTCCCCTCCTCCCAGCACTGTGTCTCTGGAGTAGGATCTGTTCTCTGTCTGTCTCAAAAAGCATTCTGTCACTAGTTGGCTCCCACTTCAATTCTTCCCTATGAAGCCACCACTAGGAGACGGGGTCTTGTCCCTTCCTGGGAGACCTCTTGTTTCATTCTCTATATTTACCCTTTAAATACAAATGTTGAAAAGTACGCAAAATAGATTGAGACATAAGTGGGACCATCTCCAGAAGAGTTTAAGCTGAAAAGTGGAATTTCATTTGTTTTCTCGGCCTGGCCTCTCCTTTCCATCCCTGCCCCTGCACCCTCTCCACTATAAATAGACCACAATGGCGTGTGAGGTCATATCCAGTGGAAACTCATTTGTCAGGCTCTCATTTTATCTCTGTTGGCCTTTGTGACTACAATGAATTTTCCTTAATTCACTACTGGTCAAGAATGCTAGAGAACTTTTCAGAAATTAGGGGGAGATGATCAATAAAAAGCAATTGTTAACTAAATGGATTTGAATTTTTGGTTATGTATAGGATTTTGTTGTGACTCCTAAAGAAAAACAGAAAAAAGAAAAAGAAAGTGACAGAAAAGGAAGCTATAGAAGAATAAAGAAGAACGCATTAACTACCTGGAAAATAATCCCACGGATCCCTCACATTCAGTCACTCTTCTCTCCTGGACAGGCTCACTAGGAGTAATGTGTAAACATGGAGAAAACTCTCAGTTCTTTCTCCAGTTCACAGTCACTTGTATACTATATAAATCTTTATATACAGTAATAGTCAGGAGTCCAAGCACTCTATCATATTTGATCAAGACAAGCATAAATCATTTATTCATAGTTTACCATTCTTAGCTTGATTCATTGATTCATTTCCAGACAAGACAAGGTCAATACCAAAGAAAAAAAAAAAATGATTACACTTCTTGCCCTTAGGAGAGAACAGCTTAACCAACAAATTCATCTTCGCCTCTGACCTCATGAGTCTTGACACTAGGTGTACTGTAAGGACAGAAATAGCCATTGTGAGCAGCCTTTCACATCGGAGGATCTGTGTAAGAATGAAAACACATTAATTCCTCCATGGAGGAATTAATGATGAGAAATATGTTGGCTGTATCACAGCTATTCTGACCCTCACCATGGTGCAGTCTTATTCACTCAATATGAAATTACCTATTCATATCAGTATTTACATTTAGTATTTTTTCCACATGAATTCATGGCTTTGGTCATTTTATGTCTCCCTACTCTGCCCCTGTGGCATCTCATTTTTGTAATGGTGTTTCTATGGATTAGGCAAAGTGAGGGGTGACAAAATGGTAGCATCTTTTAAATCTCCTGATCTGATGCCTCAATAAACTAGAATCAGAAAGGCAGTAATTACAGGTTTCTAACCCTGACTAGCAAGGTCAGGGCTTTCTTAATTTTTCTGCTTGGTTCCCTACCCAACTCTTGCACTTAATTCAAATGCAGAGTAAACCTGAATACTCCTTAGTCAGCTAGGGCTGATGTAGCAAAATACCAGAGATTGCAGGTGACTTGGACAGCAGTCATTTATATTTATAGTTCTGGAGGCTGGGAAGTTCAAAGTCAAGATACTGGCCAGTGTGGTTCCTGGTGAGACCCTCCACCTGGTTTGTAGATCACAGTCTCCTCACTATGTCTTCACAGGTGGAGAGAGAGGGAACTCTATTCTCTCTTCTTTTAAGGAGAACACTCAAAGAGTGACCTCATCTAAACCTAATTACTTCCCAAAGGCCTCACCTCTAAATGCCATCTCATCAGGGGTTATGGGCCCAGTATATACATTTTGAAGGGATACAAATTATTTTGTAGCACACACCCACAATCATGTGGCACATGTACCATATTAAGTGTAGAAAATATTCCCACAAATACATCTGACAATTTGTTTTCTTTTTAAAGTGTTTAGATGGCTGAATAGACTTTTCATAGATTCTAGATAATTCTCAAATTTCCTAACATAAGAACACAAGATAATTTTACTACTTAACCCTAATTTACTTGATTTACATACTCCCGTCATCTCTATTACTCTATTCTCCAGCTATAGTGTATGTGTGTGTGTATCCGTGTGTGTGTTTTACCCTTCACTCAAAATGCCTGATCTTTTCTACATCTTAGCATATACTGTTCCTTCTGCCTAAGATGCCCTTCCAGCCCTCTGAATGGAGGTAAACCCTTATTCATCCTTCATGATCTAGTCCCACTGAAATTATTCCTGACCTTTCCTTTCTCCCAATGGAGTTAATTTCTCCCTTCTCTAATTCCACCCCATTTTGTTCATACTTCCATTATAACACTGAAGCCATGAGTTTTCTAATATTTGACTATATGCCTATAATTCCTCTTAAGACTATTATTCCCTCAGGGCTGGGGTAATGCTAAAAAGAAACTTTTGAGTTTGGAAATTCATATCTGTGCCTGGTGTATGATAACCCTCAATATAGGAAGAAGTGAGAAAGGAAAGGAGAGAGGAAAGGAGGAAGAACAGAAAGAAAGAAGAAAAAGAAAACCATTAATTCAGGCCACAGAGTGAAGCATGTGTTTCCCGGCACTCCTTGGCAGTGGAAATCCTTGTTGTCTCTCACACAAACCCCCCCTTCCTAGCTTGTTCTGCTTTGCCTGGGTTTGTGCTACTTCAGTCTTGCAAACCTTCTGGTTGGTTATAGCTGCCCTTTCTGCCTCTTGCAAGAGATTGTGATGCTGTAATGAGATTGTGATGTTTCTGAAACTTCCCATAAAGCTCAACTAGGATACTTGTTTTTTCTTTTTCTTTTTTTTATTTAAAATATGGAATGCTTCATGAATTTGTGTGTCATCCCTGCGCAGGGGCCATGCTAATCTTCTCTGTATCATTCCAATTTTAGTATATGTGCTGCTGAAGCGAGCACAGGATACTTGTTAAAATACAAATTCTTGAGCACACGCTCAAGCCTATGAACATGAAACTATAGGAAATGAGGGCTTTAGTCTGTATTTTAGACATGTTCCTCAGAAGATTTTAAAGAAGGTAAATGAGAATAAGATGAATACAGGTAAAGCACGGCTGTTCCACCTATTTGGGGGCAATTGCTTCACACAGTGGCCACTTGTCTTAGTTTGGGACCTTATTAAGTAATAGTTCAACTTCCTCCGACCTAGGAAGAAGGCTCTCACTTGAATGTCTTTCCTGAAGCTGGTTCCTTGAGCTTTTAGGAAAATTAGGACTCTTCCAATGTGCTCTCTGACTCTCCATGCAACTTCCGGAGCCCAAGCCACTGCAGCAGCTGCCTCCTGCTGACTCTGCTCCTAGATGCTCTGCCTGTCTGCCTCCCGGGGCCACAGCTGCTGCTGCTGAACATACATCCAGAACAGACCAGGTATTGGCAGTCTGCAATTGGCAGCCCTCTGATGAGGGCTGATAGCTCCAGCTCCGTGGGTTTGCCATCATCAGACTAGACCCTGAGAATGTATGGGTTCCCCATAGAAAGTGCAGATTGAATGTCATTCAGCATTTAAGGTGAGAATGAAGACTTCGTGCCTGTCATAGGTTCTGGCACAGAGAAAGCGCTCAATGAACATTACCAATTAGTTGTATTTCTGTTGTTTGATGGTCAGCATATACTATACTTCTTCCTTTAATCCCAAGCAAAGGAAACCTAGAGTATATAGGTTTCTAAACTTAATTTTGGAAATATGGAAATAAGCTAATTAAGCTACTTAAGTTGGTGATTAGTTGTAATATTATAGATGCTTAGATATTTAATATAGAATGCTAAAACGCAATGGGCATAATTGACAATATTAAAATTATAAGGGCCATAAACTTGCTTTGATGATTCAATAGGCACATTAATGCTTTAAGAACACTTTTATGGATATTAAATATTTCTGCTTGTATTAGTTACTATTACTGTAACAAACTACTTCATAACTGAGTGGCTTAAAACAACCACCATGTATTTTTAGTCAGGGATCTGTGAGCTGGTTGGATGGTTGCCACCAGGATAAACTTGGCTAACTTTGGCTGGGCTCATTCATACGTTCTTGTCAGCTGGTTGGTCTCTGGGGAAGGTTTAGCTGTTCTACTGTGGTCTCCCCGGGATGGCCCATCCCACCCTGTAGGAAGCTATCCCAGGTTTGTTTAAAAGATGGTCAAAGGATTCCAAGGGGAAAATATGCATGTGAGGTCTCCTGACCTCGGTTTAGAACTGATATTATATCATTTTTTTTACCACATTTTCTCCATCAAAACAAGTTAAGAGTTTAGCCCAAACCTAAGGGATATAAAATGAACTTCATCTTTGATGGCAGTTGATGCTCGTGGATGTTTGTCAGGGTCTGGGCATTGAAGAGTTAGGTATTAATTTTAACTTTACAGTCTGGGCTTGTTTGAAGTCCTTCTTTTGAAAAGGCTTTCCAGATATTCAAAGGGAATTGAGTGTTGTGATCTAAGCCTTTGGTCACTGCAGCTGTTCCCGCACTGTGATGTCCCACCCCAATGCCGCTGTGACTATTGCAGACCCCTGGTGGTACTGCTTTGGTGAGCTTGGGAAAGACACAATAGAACTTCCCAGATTACCAGGCATATTCCCCCACTCTCTTCCCTCCCTCTCTGTGCTGGCCTGGGGAAGTTGGGGAGGTGGGATGCTGTGGGTGCTTCTTCATGGCCCCTGCAGCTAGGACTATGCCAGGTCACCCCTGAACAATTCCAGCTTCACCAAAAGCCCATGGTGCCTGGTTGTCTCTGATGTTTATTCAAAGCCTGAAGCCTCCTTGGTCAGCAGGTGGCGTGTCGTGCCAGGACTGGGTCCTTCCCTTCAGGGTAGCACGTTTCCTCCTGGCCCTAGTGGGTCTAGAAATACCTTCCAGCACTCAGGGGCTTTACAAGTCTGTTTACTTTACTCTGGTTGCCGGTACCTAAGTTGCAGAACAAAGTCCTCTGAACTCTCCCCTTTCCTTTCTTCAAGAGGAAGAAGACTTTCCCGGAGCCATGCTGCTGTAGTTGGGGAAGGGGGGATGGGCCCAGCTTGCCTGCCACCTGTGGTGTTTTCCTAGGTCACGGGCACCCCAAGTCCCCTGGGCCCACACATCCACACAAGCCGCAGGGGTTGTGTCCTGACTGCTGTATAAATTTATTCTGGACCTCAGGATGCTTTTTGTCAGCTGGTGGTATCGATACCCAGAATTTGCATTTCAGTCCAGAAGGGAGGAAGAGATGATTCCCCCTCTGGTCAGGCCAATGTCAATGCTCCCTCCGGGGCACTGGTAGAGTTCTGCCCTGTACTGTGTTCCTGCGGCAGGGTGGACTTGAGTCCCATACAAAGTCCCAGTCACTTCACTCTCCCTCTCTAGGGTGCACAGATTCTCTCTCCACTGGGAGCATTGGAGTGGCCCTGCGGGCAGGGGCTGGGCAGTGCAGCAGCAGTCTCTGCTCCCTTCCACGCCTCCGTTCTTTTCCCACCTCCTGTAGCACCTACCACGTGACTGTGTGTGGTTTAATCTGAGTAAAAATAATGGATTGCTGTTTCCATTAGATTCTTTCTAATGCTGATTAACTAGACTCTAACATTTTGTCTTTAGATTCCTCCACATATCATCATTATACACCTTCTACCTGGTTAATGAAAGGTATTTGGTAATCTTCTTCAATAACATTCATTCTTCTAAAACCTATGTTTTCCGACCAAGACTGCATCTTGACTGATGAGTAAGCAGCTTTATTGTTTTAATCAATAAGACTTTGTGTTTTTAAAAAGTAGAAACCATTTCTGGCCAACATAAATGGAAAAGAAATTCATTCAAAGAATATTGAAATACTCACAAAACTAACTAGAAAAAAAAGTTGCCGAATCAAGTAGAAAATAAAGGCAGAAATAAATAGGAAGTTCACATCAGAAACAATCTCTGATAACACTGATTAAAGCCAAAGGCTCTTGACTACACTGTGGCTGTTTATGAATAATTTTTAACTCTCCTCTGAGGCTCAGGCCAAATGCTCAAGACTCAAGCCCTGTGCAGAAATATCTGACGATGGGGCCTCCATCAGAAGCCCTGTCACACTACCAGAGACCTGGAAGGGGGCATTCTGCTCCCTACTGACTTCCACAAAGCCTGCACCTGCTTAATATATTCTTGAAATCTCAATCAAATATGAAGGATGTTTGGATGGCCGGCAGATTGAAACAAATGCTACTGTGCTTTGCGGGTCTCGTGGCTCAGTATGCAAGGTGCCTTTCATCTCACACTGTGATTCCCCAGCATTCTCCATTCCAGCGCATTGTGACCATATCTTATTTAGATTTATGCTCTTCCCAGTGGGGATCACCCAGTGTTTTAGCTTGTTTAATCTCTATTCCTTCTCTTACACCTGTTGTGATCCCACCTCACACTTCAATATTCAGAAACTTGGAGGGGTATGTGGGTGGAGAATTCACATGCATCTTAGCTGAGTCCTCTGACAGTGTCACACAAGGCTAGGTTGGGGTCTCATCTGAAGCTTTTAGTGGAGAAGACCCTTTTCAAGCTAATTTATGTGGTTGTTCGCAGAATTCAGTTTTGTATGGGCTGCTGGACTGAGAGTCTCAGTTCATTTTCATGTGGGACTCTCAATAGAGCAGCTCAAAATGACATTTGCCTTCCAACAGAAGTAAGTGAGCGTGTAGGAAAGGCAAGCAAGGCCAGGCACAGTGGCTCACACCTGTAATCCCAGCACTCTGGAAGGCCAAACAGTGTGAATCATCTGAGCTCACATGTTTGAGATCAGCCTGAGCCAGAGTGAGACCCTGCCTCTAAAAATAGCTGGGTATTCTGGTGGACCCTGTAATCCCAGCTACTCAGAAGGCTGAGGCAAGAGAATCACTTGAGTCCACGAGTCTGAGGTTGCTGTGCACCTGGGGTGACAAAGGGAAACTGCCTCAAAAAAAAAAAAAAATGTAAGCAAGATTAAAGCCCGAGTCACTTTTTAACCTAAGCTAGTAAATGGCCTGTTATTACTTTTGTTATACTTTATTTATTAGAATCTGGTCACTGGGTAATCCTAGCACTCTGGGAGGCCAAGGAAGGTGGATGCTTGATCTCGGGAGTTCAAGACCAGCCTAAGGAAGAGAGACTCCCTGTCTCTACTAAAAAAAATAAAAACTAGTTGGGCATTGTGGTGGGTGCCTGTGTTCCAGCTACTTGGGAGGCGAAGGGAGGTGGATCACTTCAGCCCAAGAGTTTAAGGTTGCTGTGAGCAATCATGATGCCATAGCATTCTACTCAGGGTGACAAAGTGAGACTCTCTCTCTCTCTCTCTCAAAAAAAAAAAAAGTCATTGGTTCCATTATACATTCAAAGGAAAGGGATTGTGTGAGGGTATTGAATAGCACGCCGATTAAAATTAGGGTGAGCAACACTCCTACTTACATCCTTTGGTTCCAGACACAGGTGTATGGCTTTGGAAGAAACAACATCTATTATTCCCTGATTAAGAACATGTCTTATTTGTCATGACAGTAAGTCAACCAAGAGCCTCAAAGCCAGTCAGAACTGTGATAAGCTATTCTGTCATTCTGTAAGCCTAGGAGATGTGATGTAAGAGAAATCTAGGAAATACAATATAAAAAAAGACCAGTGGCTTCCATGAGCATCAAACAAGGATTTATTTCACTGTTAACATTTATTTCTTAGAAGAAATGTTTTTCTTCCTATTGGATCATATATAAAGATGTGCCATCAGTCCACATACTACAAGGCTGGCAGAAGCCTGATGGGCAGGGAAAGTAAATCTAAACTCAGTGCCTGTTTCAGTAAAGAAAAAATGTTTTGCTGAATCATGGATCAAATTATCATGTTAACCCTCACCCAGGCTGGTCCTGTGAGGAATGACACTGCCTGAGAGCCTCGGAGCTGTCCCCTGCTGCTGCTGTCACAGAGCACTTGGTGGTAGGAACAGGGCCATCCGTGATCTCACTGTCGTTGTCTCTGGGCATCTGTTCATGGGCCTATTTGAGTGAAGAGAGGGGGCAATGTGAAGACTGGAGAAGGGAAAATACTGATATCCAGAAATAATTTAGAATTTCAGTTGGATATGAAAAAAGATTTTTTGAAATTTAGATAATTTTTATAGAAATTTTCATGAGACCCAGATATTCTTACACTCTGGGTTTGTTTTGAAGGGTAAAGCCATATGTCTATCTCCCCACATTTTTGTAAATAATCCATCTGTCTTAATTCTTCCAAGTCCTTGACTTTGACCAAACCTCTGTCATTGCTTATGAACTGTTAAGAATCTTCAGTTCAGGCCACAGGTCCTTCTAGAAAAAAGTGGACAAAACCCAAAACTTAATGAAAAATTCTGTAATGATTCACTTTATCCCTTCTCTTTCAGAATCATAGAAAAGGTTGTAGCATTTTTCCTGGGAAGATCGATGCTTAGGTGATTAAGAAAGAAACAAAAAAATGAGCTTCATTTATAGGTGGTTTTACAAGATACAGCCACACAAGTGGGGTATGGATTTCCATACTTCCAAAGCTGGAGCCTCATAGTTGAAGCATTTAAATACCATTTCTTCTAAAAAAAAGTAGTGAAAGGTGCAAAGTATATGAATTGGTCCTTCTGATTTGAGGGGACACTCTGATAGTCTTCGTGTCTCTCTCACCATTTCACTGTCTTTGAGGACCCTTATGGTTTCATAGAATTTCAAGTCACCCAGGACACCACTTTTATGCCCTGCTTGACTATTCCTATCAGAATGATGGCATTAATGCCAGGACCATTGTATTCAAATGTGAAATTATTAGATGATGGAATTTTCTTCACAGTTCAGGATGTGAAATAACACTGAGGCAGGGTGGTGGAGAGATAATGAAGCTCTTTCCAGGCAAAAGCACAGTCCTTTCAAGAATGTTGTAATAGTGTTTTTTGATTAATGGGATTAAAACATGAATTTAAAATTAACAACTGAGCACAATTTATCTGTAGTTTTGTTAACTAGGAAGCAAAACCCTGGAATAACAGCTACAATCAGCTTTACTTTCTGGTTAAATAACTAGAACCGAGTTTGTTTTTCATGACACTTTTATACTCCGGCCAAAGTAAAGTGTAATTGTGTAAGTATATTGTAATTGTGATGGGTGTCAGTGTTTTATATGATGTCATTTAGTAATACTATTAATTACTAATGTAATTAATGTCATGTAATTCATAAGATTGCAGGAATGTAAGATGACTTTTGATTGACTATTTCTTTTGTAGGAAGGGGGTCTCCACTTGATATTTTCCACAAAATACTCCCATGTCAACTTTTCTACCAAATTAACCCACTTATCCCACACAGCTCAGTTTCCCAGTGCAGAGTTTCCCTTGTAAATAATTACAGATCTTTAAGGAAGAATAGGAGAAAGATTAACCAAGTATATGTTTGATGTGATTTCAGAACATTTCCTGAAGTGCTCCGGCTTTCTCATACAAGGAGGGGGTTTGGTTTGACTGCTCCTACTGATATGGGAAGGGGAGGAATGTCTGCAACAAGCTAACACTATGATTCCAGTCAAGATTCTCCCATTAAATCGCTCCTTTTTGTAAGTTGCTAGCTGCTCACCAGACTAGAATTACTTTTCTCCCTTGGATGCAGCAAGGTTACAGTTCAACCTTCCTTGCAATTGCATGTGGCCACAGGACCGAATGCTCGCCAACTGGCCACGGGTGAATGCTCACCAACTGGCCATGGGTCTGAATGCT
>CAUYQV010080487.1:0-21021 GCA_963574575.1 Galagoides demidoff
CTGTTGTATACCAGTTGCAAGGCAATACTTAGAGAAGAAAACTTTAATAAAACAAAACATCATCTTTCTTTTTTTTTGAGACAGAGCCTCAAGCTGTCCCCCTGGGTAGAGTGCTGTGGCATCACAGCTCACAGCAACCTCCAACTCCTGGGCTCAAGTGAGTCTCCTGCCTCAGCCTCCCAAGTAGCTGGGACCACAGGAGCCCACCACAACACCTGGCTATTTTTTTTGTTTGCAGCCATCATTGTTGTTTGGTGGGCCCGGGCTGGATTTGAACCCACCATTTTAGGTGTATGTGGCTGGTGCCTTAGCCACTTGAGCCACAGGTGCCGAGCCAACATCATCTTTCTTTCGGGCTGCAAACCTCCTTCATGTTTACATGGATGGAGCTGGAACATATTTTTCTTAGCAAAGTATCTCAATAATGGAATAAAAAGTATCAAATGTACTCAGCTGTAATATGAAAGCTATAACCCAATTATAGCCCAAGAATATGGGTAAAGGGGAGAGGGAGGGGAGGAGAGAGGGGAGGAGGGGGGGAGGGAGGATAATTGATGGGACCACACCTATGGTGCATCTTATAAGGGTACATGTGAAATTTACTAAATGTAGAATATAAATGTCTTAACATAATAACTAAGAAAATGCCATGAATGCTATGTTAAACATTTTTATTAAAATATTTGAAATTGTATATAAAACCAGAACACTATACCCCATGACTGCATTAATGTACACAGCTACGATTTAATAAAAAAAAAAAAAAGAAAGAAAAAAAGGAGAGATGTGATGGATCCGGAAGGGATAGCCAATTTGGATTGAGGGAGCCACTTGATATCTTCTTTGGCCATGGCTTCTGAAGCAAAGGTTTGGAGAAGTTGTCCTCAAACTACAGCCTGCAGGTCACATGCAGCACACCTAGGACATTTATCTGGCCTGCCAGGTATTTTTGCTGCTGCTGCCTGTCCTGCTTAGCAGCCGACTCATCCTGGGGCCCACAATCTGGCCCTCCAACAGCCTAAGGGACAGTGAACTGGCACCTTGTTTAAAAAGTTTGAGGACCCCTGCTTTGGAGCATGGAGAGTCATGATGCAAGGGAGGTAGGATGCATCCTCTCACTGGGAAATCCAGTGAGGCAGAGACAACTGTGAGAGAGATTTCCTCTCACCCCCAAGTATGGCAGCTACACAAGTCGGTCAGGGTTTATGTGAGGGTAAGCAGACTGTTTGGCGTGGTTACAGTGTCTATCTAGCTTGTGTGGCTGGGCTGGGTAGCTTTTCTGAGTGGTCATTTTTGTTGTCATATTCTGATATTTTTCATGGTCTCCAGAACATCCAGGAGACCATGACTCTCCAATGAACTAAATCATCAGTTTTGGGTGGTTCAGGTGACAGCTTCTCCTTTGCATCTGTTTGCAGGGATAAATGGAGGCCTTGTTCTTTGGAATATGCAGTCCCATGAAGGACTAGAATTATAAACAGTTGTTTCTCCTACAATGTGAGTTCTAATTGTACAAATCTTTTTCATGCCTTAGTAGTTTGGCTTCTTATAAAAATCCTAAAACTCCTCCATCTTTGTAGAATAAGATACTACTTTTCATTCCTAAGCTTTTTCTCCCCCTCACAATTGATCCACTGTCTAAAATATATGTGAGTTTTGTGGCTTCAACATTCACCCTCTCTGTTCCCCTGGGATTTTTTTATATTGCAGTTCAGTGGGAAGGAGTATATAACTCAAAGATATATGACCTGTGTTTGAATTCCTACTCCACCTCTACAATTTCAGAAAAAGTGTTAAATTCTTTAAATCTCAGTTTTTTTCATTTATAAAATTTGAATAACAAGGAGTTGATGTGAGAATTGAATTCATCAGACTAGAGGAAATATTTTATATAAAGTAAACCCTCAGTATATGCTTGTGTTCTCTCTCTCTCATCTTTTTTTTTCTATAGAGGATAATAATAGCTAAGTTTCAATATCTACTAACTTTATGTTGCTATAATTAACTATGGTTTTACCTTGATGTCCTTTTCTGCTTGATGACATAAAACTTAATTTACATTTTCTTAATCTCTGCTGTGTGTTCTCATTATTTCAACATTTCTTTTTCTCTTAAGCACCCTAATAGATGATCTCAGATGACTTTTAAGTGTAAGAACGAACCATTTGGCCCTTAAGAGATGACATCTGGTTCTCAAAGATGGTCACCTCTCCACACTGGTGTCTGTTGAGATGTGAGATTTAGGTGAAGACTCATATTTTTGCCTGTATAATTTCAGTATTTCCACATCATTTTTTGAAAAGTCTCCATTTTCTCCACTGGTTCACTTTTGCATCAGTGGGATGTATTGGCATGAGTCTATTTAGGTTTCTGTATTCTGTTCATGTAACTATATGATAACTCTTAAAATTGGGTAGAATGATTGCTCTCGTTTTTTTCTTCTTTTTAAAATGTCTTTTTAATTGGTCTAATTCTTTTGTTTTTCCATTACGCATCATGCCAAGTAACAAGACCTAAAACTGAATGGAAACAAATAATCAACATCCAGATGTCAAGGATGTTACAATTACCTGTCAGACTTTAAAGCAGACATTATAAACATGTTTCAAGGAGCAATTGCAAACACACTTCAAAAAAAAAATTAAAAGAGCAGGACTCAGCAAAGACATAGAACTATAAAGAAGGGTCAAATGGTAATTTTGAAGCTGAATAAAAAAGAAAAACCTGAAATAACAGACTCAATGGATGGACTTAATGGCAGAATGGAGGGAAGAGAGAAAGGAATCATTGAAGTGGAATACAGAATAGAAGAATTAACAAATCTGCACAGAAAAAAATAGGCAAGGAAGAAAAGGAGAAAGGACAGATTTTTAGGGACCTCACTGCAGTTTCAGAATGAGAGGAAAAGTAGAGCATGGTTGTAAAAGTAGTAAAAGAAATAATGGTTAGAAATAACTGCTCAAATTTGGCAAATGACATAAATGTACTGATAAAAATGCTGAGTACACCCCAAAAAGGATAAACAGGAAGAAATTCTTACCAAATCATGTCATAGTCAAACTTCGGAAAACGGGAGATAAAAACCCAAACTATCATCACCAGCAATGCCAAAACCATAAAACTTTGAAAGCATTAAGAAATGATGTCTTTACCTATGAGGTAACAACAATTCAAATGAGAATAGATTTCTCAGCAAAGGGTTTGAATCATAATGCTGAAAGGTACAATCCCAAACACCATAATTCTGAATGGTGAAATCCCCAAAGATCAAAATCCCTAAAGTCTAAAATTCTGACACCTAAAATCCAAAAAAATTATAGTCACAGGATTGGTGCCTTGTATTGAAACCAAGCATGGTGTAAGGAGATACACATGGGTGCCTTGTTGACAGGGGGTGGATTTTATTTTAGCTGTCAACTTGACTGGATTAAAAAATACCTAGAAACTCAGTAAGCATTATTTCAGGTGTGTCTGTGAGGATGCTTCCGGTGGACATTTTTTGTAAATCAGAGTGGACCAGGTGGGGATGATCTGCCCTCTGTGCTGATGGGCACCATCCAATCGGCCAAGGGCTTGGAAAGAACAAATGGAAGAGAAGAATTGGTCTCTCTCTGAGATCTGGGACAGACTTTTCTTCTGCCACCTTGGACATCATAACTCTAGGCTTGTTGACCTCTGGACTCTAACTTATATCAACATTCCCCTCTGTTCGGAGGCATTTGGCCCCAGACTGAGTTACACCATCAGCTTACCTGGTTCGGAGGGCCTTAAACTTGTACTAAGCTACAGTCCCAGCAGGGTCAACAGTATCAAGATGGCCTGTCATGGGACTGCTCAGCTATCATAATCCTGTGAGCCAATTCCCCTAATATATCTGTATGTAGATCCTATTGCTGTGTGTTTCCAGAGAACCCTGACTAATATTGATTTGGTGCTGAGGAAGCTGAATATCATTCCTTCTTACTGTAGTCCTCGTAACATAGGGAAAAGATCAGTGAAATTGTTCCCTTGAAATGCCTGTGATAAGGTAAGCATGTAAGTCCACTTAATGGTGAAAAATAAAAAGTAATAAGCTGCAAAAGCAGAAAATCACTTAACTGCAACAGCTAAGCAACATCCAAACTTTCAGTTGGACAGCTTATCCTCATGAAGTTTGTAAACCACAATCACTCTTCACATATGCGCACAGTGGAGCGTTTCAAAGGTAAAGTGAAAAGGCAGATGAAAAATACAAGAAATCTCTTCTGCCAAAGTATTCAACAGGGTATGACTTCTGCACCTTCCCATGTAGCACTGTGCTTGCCTTCAAATACTGCCATTCATTAGAAAATAAAAACTATTCAACAAGCTCAGAGACCTTCGAAACCAGACACCTGCTGATGGTGTGGTTCCTCCAGAGCTTCTAAACACATCAAGTGGTGCTCTGTACTCAACCAGGGATTTGACTGTTTAAGAAAATAGACATCTTATGTTTACCACTAAACAAAATCTAGCACAAGCTACCCTCTGGCTGTTGACTAGCAAACTGTCTTGGTTTTTATCAGTTTTATACAATTCATATCCCTGTCGGGTCTGAAAATTCTAGAACTTACCCATTTGCTTATGTGTTAAGGACTGGAAAAAGAAAGTGAAGTACCTTATAAATGTTTATTTGAATATTTGGTGGACTCTGAAGAAAATGGATTTCCATGGACTCTCCAAGTTAAAATGACAGATTTGGAATTAGGTGTGATCAAGGCTTCTAAAATTAAGTTTCAAGGTGTTACCAATGAAGATTATATTTTCCATTCAGCCCAGTGGATTGGCCATACCATATAGCAATGGCAAAAACTTTAGTTTAAATTTGTGTCTTTTGCCTACATCAGCCTAGCTTCCATGTGATGGCATTCCAGGAACTTCTGATAAATTAAAGCTACCTTTGCTCTAAACCAGTAAAGTCACATAGTGGTTCAAAGCTATTATGTGCATGGAAAGATCACCAGACACTCATGCTATGTTGTTCCTGTTCTGTCAACTGGTAGGTTTCCACCAAATTTGTGGTCTATGTACAAGTGTCTGCAGAATGAATTCCCTTGTTCCCAAAACAACACGATAAGACAGAAAAATTTAAGAGGGAATGATCATGTCCATATATGAAATTATCTTTTTCAGAAACAGAAGCACCACATAGAAAGAGAAAGTGAATATATTCTTCAAAGAAAGTCATGCCCCAAAGAAAAAGGGCACAAATTTACTGCAAGGCAAGAATTCAAAATATATATGATGATTGTGAAAACTGATCAGTCCTTATGGACTACCTCTGTGCAATTGCTCATAATCTGCCTGTCAAATTTTCTTTTTAATTTTTTTCCCCATGATTTTAAATTGACAGTATATATATATATACATATATACAAATATATATATGACTTAATATGCTAGGTATTTGATCATCTTGTCATTTTTAATACTGGAGGTAGAAATTGTGTGAAGACTTTTAGAGAGTTATGATTCATTTCATGCACTTTTTGCAAAGTTAACCCCATAAAAGTGTTTTATTACAATGCTGACTCTGTGTGTAAGCATTGTGCATATGTGTAAACAAGTTGGAAATTCCTCAGTAAATGAAGAGATGTCCTTTTTAACATCTGCATTTTATGAAGGTTGAAATTTCTCCAGATCTCGGCTCTTTGGGCAAATGCATATGCAGTCGTTTAGATTGATTTCCTCAAAAAACTTAGGTTGTCTGTCAAGGCATTTCAGAATACTGCAGCTATATAAGCTATTTCTTTATAAAGTTTATCTGCTACTTGTTGTAACTGTCATTAGTATACCTGAGCATTTATGCTTGCAAAAATATGTAGGTTACTATTACCCAATTCATTGTGTAAAGTGGCCTATACAGTGTTCTTTTGTATTTTTTACGTATTTCTCAAATAAATACCCTTTCTAAAATGTAAAAAAAATAAATAAAATTACAACATTTTAAAATTGTTTTCCAGAATTTTATTTTTGAGATTTTTATCTTGCAGGATTTCAACATTCAGAATCACAGCATCCTGGATTGTGTCTTTTGGGATTATAATCAGCTCCCCTCAGCAAAAACACGGAGCCCAGGAGGAGGTGGCACACTTTTTTTCAAGTACTGAAAGAAAACAACTGCCAACCCATAATCGTATTCCAAGTGAAAATGTCCTTTAAGAATGGAAGAGGAATCAAGATAATGTTATGGGAATAAGATTATTTAAACCTTTCATTTTATCTGGCTTCCTCTGATACCATGTTTGTAGGAGAAGGTGGAAAACCACTTTATTAGTGCCAGGTGGAGGTAGAAGACTAGGATTCTGACTGTTTCCACTAATAAATAATTGAGTGATGGACCCCATTATTATTGCTGAGTGTGGATGAGAATCTCAGCTTCCTGTTAGACCTTCACTAATAGTTCCTAGCTTGGGAGCGTAGTATTGCAATATGACTGCTCTCTGCATGGCCTCCAATAATGCCATGGTGGAAGATGGCCTTCTTAGTGACGGGCAGAGGGGAAAGTCCTGACTATTCACCGGGCCTTCTCTTATATCAGGGAGACAGAAGGGCTCTATCACTTCCAGGTAGGAATGAGAGCCCTGGTATCCCATTGGATCTTTTTTGTCCTGTAATTTTATTTTATTAAATCATAAACACATAAATCATGTATACATTAATGCACTTATGGTGTATAATCTGCTGATTTCATATAGAATTAGGAACACTTACATCACACTGGTTAATATATACTCATCTCGTTTACTAAATTATTGTGTTAAGACATTTTTACTCTATACTAATAGATCTGACATGTACCCTTGAATTATGCACCGTAGGTGTGATCCCACCATTCATCCTTCCTTGATCTGATCTCCCCCCTGCCCTCCCATCCCTCCTCCTCTCTCCTTCATCTTGGGCCATAGTTGTGATCTATTCTTCATATGAAACTGTGAGCGATTGTAAATTGGTTTCATAATAGTACTGAGTACACTGGATATTTTTTCTTCCATTTTTGATATACTTTACTAAGTAGGATATGTTTTAGCTCCATCCATGTAAATGTAAAAAAGGTAAAGTCTAGGAAGAATCAACATTGTTAAAATGTCCATATTACCCAAAGCAATTTACAAATTTAATGCAATCCCTATCAAAACAACATTGTCATACTTTAAAGATCTGGAAAAGATAGTACTTTGTTTTATATGGAACCATAAAAAACTTCAAATAGCCAAGATATTCCTCAGAAATAAAGAGAAATCAGGAGGAATCATGCTACCAGACTTCAAACTATACTATAAATCTATAGTGATCAAAACAGCATGGTATTGGCACAAAAATAGAGAGGTAGATGTAAGGAACAGAGTTCCCATGGAATCTTCACTGACACTGAGGAAGAAGAGGAAGCTTGTACTCACTCAGTAAGGATGACTGTGTAGGCTTCCTACTCTCTGTTCTGACCACCCTCCAGGATTTCTGTGGTACACTATTACAGCCAGGTGAGGTTGAATATCTCCACTCACCATTTAGCTTTTACTGGCAGGTGGGACCATAGTTTGTTTGTTTTTGTTTGTTTGTCCCCCCTGTGGTGTTTAGCTATAGTAGACTAGTTATTCTAAGTTTTTAATTCTATATTGCAGCCCTTTATGCACAGATTGTCATTTCTGGGTTACCAGCTTTTTCATCTTCAAATTTGTTAGGAAGCAAAACTAAACTAAACTAAACAAAGCAGACCTGGGGAACTCATCACCCTCATGTCATTTCTTTTGTCCCGAGTCCCCTAGATAGTTTACTTTTTCTCTCCATCTTTTTAGAGTTTTATTATGTATATAGATTGATCATCATTCTATCATCATCTATCTATCTATAACTGTCTATCACTTTCAGGCTTTTAAAATTGTACTTTGGATTAGGGACAAGTAGGTCTACTTCCTTTTCCCAGGAAGTGATGCCTGAATCACATCATTAGAAGTAGACTCAGACCTTAAAACCAGGCTTGTTGTTTATTCTCCATTTGCCCCTCCTGAAAAATAATCTGTGCCAACCTTTGCCCCAGAAAATTGCCCTGTACAAATTGCCACACCTAAGCTTCCATGCTTTCTGATTTATCACTGTATTCAGCCACAGAGAACACCTGTAAGGGACTGGAGGTTTATGAAAGAGAAATGGTAGGGTAATTATCTGTCTTGCTCCTTCCCTGCCATGCCTTGGTTGCAGCAGTGACTCCACTCTTCTGCCTGTGGCCACAGCACTTTGTAGGTGTTGTAACCCCGCTCACTACTCTTGCTTCAGGGAATAAACTCAGGGCTCATATGAATTCCTCATAGTTCTAAGATCCTTGTACTTCCATGTCTCTTGTCAGTTTCCTTCACCATACCCAGACCTCTGTAATTAGTTCCTTAGTAAAACTCTTCAAATATTTGTTTCCTAGGGGGAATCTGATTGAATTACTAAGAAATCTCTGATTCTTTTCTCTTTGCTTTTTTTTTGGGGGGGGAGGAAATTGAGGGCAACTCGGTTATCCAGAAGCTCAAGTTGATGTGAGCCACATGCAGACAGGAAGTGAAGAAGAGCGCAATAGTTAATATCCCCAATAAATCTATCACTTACATAATACACCTAGGCCTTTTTCTTCAAGGTCCAGGTGATGGTTGACAAAGTTAATCATGTGAAGATAACATAGACATGGGAGATACATTGTTAAACCATTCCCAGGTTGGGAAGCCTTGCTCAAATTAGCCCTGTTGAGGTAGCAGTTATTTTAGTAGCTGGGCAGATGAATATACAGTTGTCAATGTAGATATAGATATAAATGATATAGACAAAAATATATTCATTATCCATTAAAGAACTGGATATTTTGCCTTCCTTTTAACTTCTTCAAATAGACTAATATATTCCCTTATACATTCTTCCATTTCCTGATTAAGAAAAAGTGTTCTCTTGTTTTTTCCTTTGATAATACTCATTTAAAAAATCATTTTATAGACTTGTCACTTTCCTAGTTCTCCCTTCTGTAGAATACATTTGGTCATCAGTATTTCCTATTCTTCTGCAAAATCTATTCTCTTTTTTCCCCACAGACATCAAGCCACTTTGCAGAATAAGGTGATAGGAGACTTGTAAGGAGATTTTAATGTGTACGTTGGCTCTAGTTCACATAAATGGTCTGCTGAAAATATGGACATGTGTACAGCTGATTTTCCTCTTAGGGAATGATGGGATTTTCATCTTTTGTTACTATGGGAACTGAGTCATTGTGCCACATTAAAATGCAAGTCTGGTGCTAAGAACTTTGGCCAAATCAGTAAAACTGGTGAAATCCCCATTTATTTGGAATTCATCTGTGTGTACAATCTTAGTTCAAATAGAGGACACTGGTGAAGCATTAGAAGAACATATAATGAAGGTGACCTGGCTACCACATACCACTGGATTTTAAAAAGATATTGTGAACCTAATTCTGTGAAGAAAGAGCTTAAAGAAAAGTAAGTTTGAAAGGTTGGAAAGATAGCAGAATGACTCAAGAGCCTTCAGTTTCTACTTCAGTTATGCAGCACATCAAATTGGCTGAGTCTCTTCACTTTTCAGTCTCAGAGCTTCTCTCTTAAAGAGTAAAACTATATTATTCATATCCACCTCAACATTTATAATGAAAAAATTTAACAGCTAATCTGTAATCATTTAGCATTCGATTAAAACATGAGTGATGTATTTACATTGAAACTTCTCATTTTATGGAATTTTGAGATTTCTTATGTGTATACAATCTGAATCTCTAAGATAGTATTATTTATTACTATGTGTCATTTGGCAAGCATATGTACACTCTACATTTTTAAATAAATAATGCGACAGAGTGATTAGTAAACATAAAGTTGTCTAAGGGAAAAAGTTATTACTTCTGAAAGCTTACAGATCTTATGTTTATCCTAAGTTTTTAAATATAGATTACAAGTAGATAGTAAAACATGACAATTGAGTGTAAATTGTTCCTGGGATTGGAGTTGTTCAGGGGGAATTTCTAAAATTGTACGCTAGTCTCTAGGGGATGAAGTCTGAATGGAGAAAAAAGATGAAGCAGAATATTTCAGCCCCATGGGATGTTTGGAGAATTGCAAGGACAACTCAGAGGATATAGCATTGACTAAGAAGCTGAGAAGGGATGCAGAGGGGTTCCGTGGGGTTCTGCATAGCCTGTGGTGTGATCCAACTCCATGAAAACCACGACATTGGAAGACAAAAGCAGTTCTTAGCTTGGGTCCCTCACTGACTTCATGACCTGTAGAAATTCCCATAATCTTTCTGGTCATTAGTTTCACCTTTGCGACAAATTGAAGGGAAATTGGATTAGATATATATTAAGATTTCTTATAAGAATAAAACCATGTTATTCAATGTCACTTTCTGGTGACCCATAAAGAGGCAATTAAGAGTTTTGAACTGGGATGGAATGCGATGAAAACAGAATTTCAAGAAAATAAGTCTTGCCTTACTTTACAGGGTCTATAAACAACGGATCCTGGTGCAAAGAAGCAATTATTCAGGGCTTCATAATTCTCTCAGCCATATTTATTGTTTTAGCCATTGGTGAAAAGAAAATAAAAATATTTCCTCACTTCGCATCACATTTTGAAATGGAGAAAACCAAAGAAGAACTGATGATTCACATTTATTTTCTTTGCCATTTTGTTTATTAAATATTTCTTTGCCATTTGTTGCTTTGAAGGAATGAAGCCCCACTACTGCACAAAGAGTATTTAAGACAATTTATTCCACTGGCTGTCAGAGAAAGCATCTATATATTTCATTAGATTACCTTGCCGGGTACAGCCCCACAAACAGTTCAAGGAATTGGTTGAAAAACTAAAGCTAAAAGTGACAAGAAAAACTTCCAAGAGGGTCCAATACAACTAAATACCATGAATGGAAAATTGAAAGACTAGCCACATTTGTCCTGAAAGTCTTTCTCTTTTCTACAATTGCATCAACTCTTCCTTGTATTTCTAATATCTTTTTTTTTTTTCCTTGAGCAGTTGCTGGCTTGGTTCAGAGAATGGATTGGAGAAACACATTCTAGAGCTACAGATTCATCTTTGTCTGTGAGAGTCAAAGCAAGCCCAATTTTGCATACTTTTCTTAAAAGCTCATAACTGGAGCCCACTGATAACTGGGAGATCTTTTCCTATGACAGCTCCCTCTCCCCACTGCCACAGAACTGCTCCCCTGTATCTCCCGCTCTGCTACTAAGGTCTTAATCAGTGATCTCACAGAGGTGGCCACACCCCCATATGATCAATAACTGGCTAAATTTCTCTCCTCTTTATAGTATATGTTTTCCTCCCCCAATTTTAACTCCACAGCAATCAAGCATTTGTGACTATAGAAACACTTTGTTGCTGTGGTTATGTAACTTCAAAGCTCTTTGGTGCTCTTTAGTGGAGAAAATCAATAAAACTTGGTGTTTGAAGAGAACATTTTCTGAGTTAAATAGCTATTATATCATATGTGAGTCTGTCAGTATAGCCCCTTTAGTGGATAGCAAACTCTGTAGAGAGATAAGTTTAACCCTCAGCCCTATAAATTTGGTCCTCATACTTTGCTTTGGGATCTGAATTAAAATGTACTTTCATCAGCAAATGATGCTGGGACAACTGGATATTCATATGTAAAAGAACGAACTTAGACTCTTAGCTCACAATTTATGGCTAACTTAACTCAACATGGACCAACAAATTATATATAAGAGCTAAAATCATAAAACTCTTAGGAAAAACATAGGAGGATGTCTTTTTAACCTTGAACTTGGCCATTGACTCTCATATATGATCCCAGAAGCATGAGCAACAAAAGGAAATGATAATTGACAAATTGGCCTTCATCAAAATTAAAAATCTCTCTGCATCAAAAAATATCACACAGAAAGTAAAATGATGACCTAACTAAAGGAGAAAATATTTTGTAAATCCTATAGCTGAAAAAGGTTTAATAGCCAGAATATGTAGATAACTGCAACGACTCAACAAGAAAAAGACAAAAAACCCAATTAAAAAATCGGCAAAGTATTGGAATAGGCAATTTTCCAAAGAAGAGATACAATGGCAAGCAAGTAGATGAAACAATGCTTAATATCACTAGTCCTTGGGAAAATGCAAATCAAAACCAGAAGCAGATACTACTTCGTACCTACTAGATAGTAGCAATAATAATAATGATGATGATAATAGTAGTAGTAGTAAGAATTAGAAGTAAGAGGAGAAAAATGATGAGTGCTGACAATAAAGGGAATCTGATATTGTGCAGCTGCTATAGAAAGACATTTGGCAGTTCCTAAATAAGTTAAGTACAGAATTACCATGTGACCTAAACATTTCACACATAGGTAAAGGCCAGAATTTAAAACAGAGACTGAAACAGATATTTGCACACTAATGTTCACATCAACATTATTTAAATTAGTCAAGAGTTGGTAACAACCTAGCATTTATGGATGGATAAATGTATAAACAAAATGTGGCACATACATACAATGGAATATTATTCAGCTACAAGAAGGAATGAAATTATGACACATACCACAACATAGCTGAGCCTTAAAGATATTAAGTGAATTTAATCACATATTGTTAGGGTCCACTTATATAACATATTTTCAGCAGGCTAACTTGTAGAGACAGAAAGGATTTAGAGACTACTAGGGGCAGGAAAAAGGTAGGAATAATTAGTTATTGCTTATAGGTACAGAGTTTCTGTTAGGATGATGGAAAAAAATTAGAAATAGATAGTAGTGATGGCTGCACAACCCACTGAATTGTACACTTAAAAATAGTTACAATGGTGTATTTTGCTTTATAAATGTTCTACCACAATCAAACTTAAAAATTAATACATGCATTCTCAGCACAGGCTCAGAGGTGATCCAGCAATATTTCACCCAATTTGTGAGGACCCAGGCACTTCTGTAGACAATCGTGACTGCAAAGGATGTAGTCTGAGGTTTCTGAGTAATTTAGTGTCATATTGGCCTGTGCTATCAGAATCACCTGAAGCCACAGCTGAGAAGTAGTATAATGTAAAAGGTGAGAGTCACACGGGTCAGGACAGGGTTTGGCTGTCCATCAGAATTGTTTCATTCACTGTGTGACTTTGGGCAAGAGATTCACTTTTCTCATTTGTAAAGTCTGTCATAATATCTCCTTCATATGGTTATTTTGAGGATTAACTGTTCTAAACACAGGAAGCCCCTGGGTTACAAACAACCCAACTTAAGTGCTTTCTGCACTCACAATGGGTTCTGGAGGCTGTCTGTGAGGGTAATTGATAGTTAAGTAATTGAACTAATAATGCATATTTGGCAGTGTGAAGTGGTTCTCTGGCATCACATTTTTATGCTCGTGGCTAGTCTCTTCATACACGGTCGCTTATGCACAGACAGCATCACTTTTGTCTTAACTTTTTCATTAGGTTCACCCTTATGACCGTGCTATAAAGCAAAAGTCCAAGTGAGAGAGAAAGGTAATTGCCATGGAAATGAAAGTAGAGATAATTATGCCTTCTAAGTGTTCAGAGAAAGTCCAGTCACCATCATTCATTGGGAAAGTGTTATGCTCTGGTCACTCTTCTATTGAGACGATCAGAAGGGATGACGAGGGAATAACGGAACCTGTGGAAGGCAGTGCTCCAGTGAAAGCATCACTGTCCACTAAGCAGTGCTTAGTTGCTGAAATGGAAAGGTTGTGATTGATTTGCTTAGAAAACCCCAATAAGTATAATATTCCCATTACCCTAGCATTAATACAACATTAATATTCTTTTAGAAATTTCTCCCATCTCCTATCTAAACTTTTTTATGAGTTTGTGTTTATGTTGTTTGTTTGTATTTTAGATAAAGAACACAACAATTTCTGTAACTTATTATTATAGTACAGGAGTAAGATTAGTATTATTACAGTATTACATTGTATTATTATTACTGCACATAAGTCATTATAGTATTATTATTATTGCTATATATGGGATTTGAGTTACCTGGAAATCCGACCTAAAGATGTTTTCAGGAACATATCTCATTGGCAACCTGGTAACCACTTGTAGACAAAAGCATCCATCATGTTGCCAATTATTTTTAATTTTTTTTATTATTTGTATTTTTTGGCTGGGGCTGGGCTCAAACCCGCCACCCCTGGTATATGGGGCCGCCACCCTACTCCTTGAGCTGCAGGTGCTGCCTCATGTTGCCAATTATGTGGAAAATAGTCAATAAATTGTACTCGTAATGCACTTGGTTTTGTTTCTCTACTGATCCCCTCTATTCTAGCCATTCTGTGAGCAATACACTAAACTTACTTTGGAATGGATTTGTCATTCATTTTTCAGATTTCATCTCTTTAATAATGAGAAAAAGTCATAAATTAATAATAACGTTCTGATTTGTCTGGTGTGTGGGAAAGATGTGAAAGAACCATGGTTCCTCCTTTTCCCTTTCCTCCTTCCTCTCACCCTATTCTAAACATTCTGCCTTTGGTGGACTTTCCTGGAGACTAAGGTGTTGAGCCTAGTTCTAGGCATCTGAGGAACTGGCAGAAGAGAGGATGCTGAACTGGGAACGTTAAAATGATCTTGAGTTATGACTCAGCTCAGGTCTCCTGGAGTCCTGCTGGTACTTTGGTTTCTAGTCCTCATTCAAGCCCAAGAAGACAGACTAAAGACACAATGCACGGAAATTGGAATCAGGTTCCCCTTGGTTCTCAATGAATTTTTGCACTGTTTGTTTCAGTATCTGAAGGGCTAAAAAGGGGAGAACTGGAAAGTGTAGATACTCTATTGAAATCTTAACAGTGATACAGGATGGAAATCTAGTTTCTGTTATGCTTTATGTGTCCCCCAACACTAAGCCATCTTGGCACATTACTGGAGGTTGAGGCTGAGATACAGTATAAATGCTGAATTAATTAATGGTAATCAGTGATACTACAATGGATTCCATAGGATACTGAGGGCTTTGGCAAAAACGTGGTTGTGTGCAGTTCTTCCACTGCCCTTACAGATTAGTCATCAAAGAATACAGCCTGGGTTTGTCCCCTACAAACTTGTTTTTGTGGTCCCCAACATTTCCAAAGAGAAAATTCTAGAGAAGTAATATAGCTAAAGGGAACTTGAACCAGTGGAGGCCAAGATATCTTGGGCTTTTATTTTCCTGTACCCTGTCTTTATCTAGAAATTTCCCCCTAAGAAAGATAGAAATTACAGAAGTCATCCACCAATTTTTCTTAACTCCAAAGCTCCCCTTTTAAAAAAGGGGGCTTTCAGAAGGAGTCACCCCTCTTTGCAGTGTCTTGGACACATGTTGAATTACTTCCTACTGCCTGGTCCCCAGCTTATATTACCCAGGAGATCATATGGTCATGCCCAAAGATTCTAGATAAATGCCAAGCAGATATGTTTACATAATCTTCATTACCTTTACCATAGTTCAATATAATTTTTCCAAATGTTTCATTTATTTTATTTCAGAGATTGTGACAGTTAGGATTTTGAAGTACAAGCCTGCATCTGTAATCCATTTATGAACTCTCTCCAGTGTAATCGTGAAGAGCGAGAGGGGAGAGAGGGGAAAAAAAGTTGGGGGAGGAATTATTTGGAGTAAAAAAAAAAAAAAACATTGAAAAACAAGCAGAGGGAGAAAGAGCACATCTGTTTTCGTAAGAAATCATGGAACCTGGCCCTTTTTCAGTGGGGTATTTTACTACCACATGGCTTTAATCCTACATCTGGGCCTGTTGTTTTATGAAATATTTCCCACAGATGATGTCAATTATAATTTTTGTCCCGGTCGTCAATTTACGAACTCTTGGAATAAGACAAAATGAAACAACCAGAAAAAGAACAACTTATGTGGTCTACTCTCTGACAAAATTATAGCTGTGTGATACACATCTAAAATCAATAACTCTGCTAATGATTAGCAGAACACATTGCTTGGTTTATGAGCAGAGATGGGGCCCACACCGTGCACATGTTTGGCTCTGGATCACATTTTTTGTTTGCTGTGTATTTACCAGCAGATGTTTAGCTGTTTATTTAATGCTGCTTCTATGAGCCAGTAGTAGGCCCGTGTCTGTGCGACATTTACAAGTCATCTGCCAGCAATACAGGTGGAATGCTTTCATGAAGCCTTTTTTCTTCCCTTCTGCAGTGATAATCTATCATAGAAATCAGGGATAATTCTTTATAGAGTTATATGGCTATTAAGATGTGGAGCTCTGATCTTGTGCGTAAAGTTTAAGAAATTTCGATTCCAGCATATGGTTTTTCAGGATCGCTTTGAAAGAATAATTTGTGGTATTCAACTTTAGCAGCTGGTCTGAGGGCAAAAGGTTTTCTTTAGAAACAAAGAAACTCCATTAGTCCTAAGCAGACCCAAAGTTTTGGCTGAAACAGCTTCTCTCTTTACTTGGAGGGACCTTTTCAATGTAGGGAAATGAATTTTTTACAAAAAAATTTCTTCATAAGTACAATATTTTGTAAGTAATGAGAACCCAGATAATTGGGTACTTGAAAATTTTTTGAAGGGCAGAATTGTGCTGAAAAGATTCAGGCTTTTTTGGTTTGCCAGTACAAGAACTAGCCTTATAGAGTTAGCCAGCATTCTGGTAATTGAATTTTTTTTTTTAATAAGAAAAAGAGGAAAAAAAATACAGAAGAACCTCCATAGTTGATCACCCCTTTATGATGGCCACCTCCTTAAGTTGACCTAATATTCATTGCCCAGACATGTACTATATATATATATATATATATACATCTATATATATCTCAGTACAGTAGACAAAGTTCCTTATGTTGACCCCCTCTGAATGTTGACCAGTTTGTTATAGTCTCTTGGAGTCATTCTACTGTAGTTTTAAAATATTCTAAAGCCTCATGAATCCCTATCTGTTTATATGTGTGTGTGTGCATGTAGCGTGTATACACTAGCATATGTATTTAAAATAACTATTTAAATTTACTTTTGGAAATTCAATGTTTAGTTTAATGGTCCAAAGGTTATTGTGTACTTAATAGCATTTAATACTGATTACAGAGAGTTTGAAGACATATGTAATTTCATTTCTTAATATAACACCTATATTTTCTCATAAATTTCACTGTTGATTAGGTTGTCATCTTTATAAATTCTGATTATTCTGGTTCTCTTATAGGATGTCTCACTTTATCCACAATGTTCCTAGGTCAGGTGCTCTGGGAGTGGAAGAGCCTGGGAGAGCCAGGGAGAGACACTGAGGAAAGAAGTGGTCTGATTGAGGTCTGGTTCTAGTTTGATCCCACAGGGGGCATTGGAAGGTCAACTGAACCACAATCTAGGTCCCAATTTGAGACAAGACAGTGGGACAGACATGCCGGTATCCCCCCTGGGAATGTGGGACCACATTTGGTTCCAGCTCAGCCAAGGGAAATTCTCCAGATAACAGAGAAGCTATTAGCAGCCAACACTGACAACAGGTGGAAGAAGGCTGCCGGACTTCTAAGGAGGATCTGGATACAACAGCCACACTGTCCATTCCCATGACTCACTGTATTTTGTACAAGAGAAAAAGTCACAAAATAGATTCATCAAAAGAAACGCCCTCATTGCTCAAGCCCAGAGACATGAGATTGGGAATTGTACAGAAATGTTACCAATGGATCATATAAGAAGTGATAAATCCTCAGTTTTCCCTCGTCCCAAGTATTTCTCCAGTTGTCAGCACTGGGGAAATAGCCTAAGCTTGTGTCAGACCAAAGGGATCTCCGTGGAGTTTCCCTCAGGCTTAAGGAGACAGGACTGATGGCTGACATAGTGACAAATCTTTGCTCCTGAACATTAGGTTGTTCTAGCTTAAAGTGTGTGTTTTCTTACACTGGCAGTGCCCCTTCATGTCCCTTGGGAAGGAGAGTATGAAATGACACTTAGTCCTTCACAAAGACAGCACCAAGTGTAGCCCCTCAGAATTATCTGCTTGATAGGATTTCAAGGGAAGTGGGAGACAGATCTTTATATATAAACTGTTTTGTCCACTGAGCTAAAATTTTCACAGCTCCAGATTTCTTTCCATGAGTTAAGGCTTTGTTGCCTCAACAATATTCATTTAAAATAGAAATGTCATGCACAGAATTAAAACTGAACACAAAAGTGGGCAGAGTGAACTAAATACTGTCAGATTCTATGGACCTGGGCACTGCTCACAGTCCCTGAAATTGGGGAAAATTCCAATTTGTTTTCTACGTGTTTATCTTAGTACTTCAACTTGGGAACTTAGTTATGGTATTAAAAAAATACCATACTGTATACCAGACAGTATACCAATACTGTTACAGCTAGTCTTGCATCATGATTATGGCGATAAAATATCTCTCCCTCTCCCTCTTCTTTCTTTAACTACTCAAATTTTCAAATGAACGTCTGCACTGTTTTTCTCCCCTCACTGGCCACTCTCTCATTCACTTACTCTTTCATTTTAACATTTTGCATTTATCATTTGTTTATTCTTTCCTTGCACACTAGACAGGCTGTGGGTTAAGTGGTGTGGCATTCATCAAGTGTGAGAAATGACTTCCAAACAGATAATCACAACATGTTAATAATATAACCAAGCTCCAATAGAGCCTAGAATAGAATTCCAGTAAAGAGCTCTGCCAAGACAAGGGGCACTCCTTTTTGAGTGGGTCAAGAAAGACGAGTAGGATTTTTCTGAAGGAAGAGCAGGAGAAAGGCAGAGACAGCAGGTGCATAGGCACAGAAACACAAAAGCCATCAACACAACTGGACACAACGCAGAGAAGGTGTAAGACGAAACCAGAAGCAGATCTTGGGAGAAAATGATAAAGGATCTTTTCAAAGGGCACAGGTCTATGGGTTTTCTTCCACTGGAACTGGAGAACAGCAAAGGCACATCAGTTGATTTGTTTTCAGGATGATGATTCCAATGTTCTTTGTGGGGTTAAGCAGCAAGGGTTAGAAAACTTTGAAAATTCAATTGGCACACAGCCATTCCTGTGTGTTTCCAGTTTGCTAGGACTGCTCTCTCATTACAAGAACAGAATCAAGTCCTCGTGGCATAGACCTTGGGGCCTGCAAAGCTGAAACTACTTACTATTCAGCTTTTTACAGAAAAAAAGTTTGTGGACACCTGCTGTAGAGTTAGGAGGAATTTGGTTGCCAAGATAACTACTGAAAGGATCTTGCATGGCTGTGGACGTGGGAGGGTGAGGGGTTGACCCAGGGCTCCAGTATAGAGATTGAGGTCAGTTGCCAGGTTGAGGAGATATTTACTTCCCTGTCAACTGATTGGATATTGGGGTGGGGGGCGACAGGGGAAGCCTAAACGTGACTTCCAGATCTTCAACTTGGACAATGAATCTGCTAGTTCACTAGTTGATCATGATGGTAAATGCAGAAAGGGGAAGAAATTGGTGAAAGGAAGGGAGAAGAATAAATAACCAGTGTCAGTCTGGGCATGTTGACAATGAAGGGCTAACGAAATACCCCAGGGCTGATCTCCAGTTAGCAGTGAAATAAAGGAATAAAAAGAGAAATACAGATTTGTGTCCTCCAGGTTTCCTTTGTTACGTGAGTGCCCTCTGCCTACACAACATTATCCTTTTTTCTCCTACAATATTCTATACATGGCCTTATTGTAGCTTTGTTATTCTATATTGCAGTTATCTGTTTGGAAGCTGTTTCTCACATTTGACTGTGAATTATTTACTAACAGCACTTAGTGCAGAACCTGTCAGACATCTACACAAAAGGACACTCTACTGTCTCCCACTTATGATCTCATATGTTTGCTCAGCCATGCCCTCGGCTATAATTACGATAATGTCCATCACTCACAAATGGGTATCTCCAGCCAGACTCCATCTCTCTGTGACATCTGTCATTTTTCAATGCCCTTGACCTTTGGAACTTCCTCCCTGTCCTGTGATAACTATTTCTTGTTTTGTCAGTCTCGCCTTTCCCAGGTGGAACTCCAACCCAATATTTCTCTTGCTTTTGGGGCTGCTGGTGTGAGTCAAGTGGCTGGTTCTCCCCAACCAGAGATCTTTTCCCATGGTGTTTGAAGGTGTGTAGGAGTGTTGTAAGGACATGCAACTCTCCTACAATTCTTCTGCTAAATAAAATGGTGGGTATGTTTGTTTTTTGGAGACCACTACAGCAGAGGTTCTGGAGTTCAACTTCTGGCTGGGTGGACAGTCAGCAATCAGTGGCAGAAATCGTGATGTTTTTCTCTGAAATCTTCCCTGGCTGGGTCTCTATTAATTGTGTGGTATTCTAGCTAGGCTTCTAGACTTCCAAAATTTCTGGCAACTAATGAAAGTGCATATAATAAGTCTCTTCTCTTTAAACTAGCTAGCCTACCTAATAACTGAATCTTCATTGATATAAACTTCATTAAATTTCATATCTAGGCTTTTTGAGGCCATAAGTTACCTCACTCTCTGTTCTAGCTACACTCAATTCTTTTTTGTTTATTATTAAGTCATATACACATAGATCATGAATACATTTATGCATATGTGGGGCACAATGTATTGATTTTTTTATACAATTTGGAGTGCTTACATCAAAGCAATTAATATGGCTTTCACCTCATTTACTTGATTATTGTGTTAAGACATTCATGTTCTATACTTGTTAATTTGACTTACACCCTTGCAATATGCTCTAGGTGTGGTCCCACCATTTACCTTCCCTCCATCAAACCCCACCCCCTCCACTCCCTTCCCTCTCCATTTCTCCCCTTCATCCTGGGCTATAGTTGTGATGTATTTCATACATTCAACTCTTTTTTTTTTCCAGTATTTTCTTTTTTTTTTTATTGAATAGTAACTATGTACATTAATGCACTTCTGGGGTACAGTGTGGGGTTTTCACATGCAATCCGAAATACTTCCATCAAACTGATCAACACAGCCTTCATGTCATTTTCTCAGTTATTGTTTTAAAATGTTCTGATTCTACTCTTGGAGAGTTTCACT
>CAUYQV010080489.1:0-11576 GCA_963574575.1 Galagoides demidoff
CACAGCACTCTATGGAGGGTGACATAGTGAGACTCTGTCTCAAAAAGAAAAAAAATTCATGTTGTTTTTAACAGATCGTAATTGTATATGTTTATGGGATACAATATTGTTTTGATATACATATCACATCCATCAATTCGCTTACTTATCTTTTTTTGTGGTGAAACATTTGAAATTTGCTGTCTTAGCAATTTTTAAATATATAATACATTATTATTATTATTTTTTATTTTTTCAGACAGAGTCTTAGTATGTCACCCTCGGTAGAGTGTCATGGCATCATAGCTCATAGCAACCTCCAACGCTTGGGCTTAAGCAATTGTCCTGCCTCAGCCTCACAAGTAGCTGGGACTATAGGCGCCCACCACAACGCCTGGCTATTTTGTTGTTGTTGTTGTTTAGCTGGCCTGGGCCGGATTCGAACCCGCCACCCTAGGCACATGTGACCAGCACCATAACCACTGTGCTACGGGCTCTGAGCCTATAATACATTATTAACTGTAGTGACCCTGCGGTGCAGTAGATCTCCTTCTGTCTAACTGAACTTTGTACCTTTTTCTCCAACTTCTCCCCACTGCCCCACTCCCAGCCTCTGGAAACTGTCATTCTACCTTTTACGTCCATGAGTTTGACTTTTCAGATTCCACCCATGTGAGTAGAACAGTATTTGTTTTTCTGTGCCTGACTTCTTTCACTTCACGTGATGTCCTCCTGGTTCATCCGTGTTGTTAAAAATGACAGACTTTCCTTCTTTTTCAAAGCTGAATAGCGTTCTGTGGTGTACAGACACCATATTTTCTTTATCTGTTCGTTGACTGATAGACACTTAGGTTGTTTCCGTGTTTTGGCTACTATGAATAGGGCTAACCTAATCTGAAGTTTCTGATGCTTGTTTTTAATAGCTAGCTTCCCAGTAGTATTTCAAGCAGCATCCAGAGAGTCTAGACTCTAGAGCAGTGCCGTGCAATAGAATTTCGTGTGACCATAAAAATGTTCTTTATATGCATCCCACACTAAGGTAGCCACACGTTCTGTTGAGTGGTTGGAATATGGCTGGTGTGCCTGAGAAAAGACATTTTAAATTAAAAAAAAAATAGCCACATGTGGCTAGTGGCTACCGTATTGGATAGTACAAAATTAGTATTAGGACTAGACCTAGAACAGGGCTTCCCACACTTTTCTGTAAATGACCAGATAGCATATGTGTTAGGTTTTGTGGGTCATATGCTTTCTGCTGCAACCTCTTGACTCTGCAGTTGTTGTACAAAATTATCCAAAAAGAGTATAAGTATAAGCAGTGTTCCAATAACATGTGCTTGATGGGCACTGAAATTTGATTTTCATAAAGTTTTTGAGTATCCTCAAATAAGAATCTTCTGATTCTTTTTCTGAATCATTTAAACATGTAAGATCAAGTTGCTGCAGCTGACGTTATTTCATTCCTTTGGATTGTGGGCGCATCGAAAAAACCCCCACTTCAGCATTATAGGGTGCCAAAGTGTAAGAGAAACATTTGTACCCCTTTTATATTATGAAATTTAAAAAGAGGAAAAAAATATAAAAACCATTCTTAGTTCACAGGCCATGGAAAAGGGCAGCTGAGCTATAGTTTGCTGAACCTTGATCCCGTGTGTTCATAGGGATCAACCATAGAGACGTAACAATCCATGCGTTTATCCAATGAATATTTATTGAGTGTCCATTGTGAGTGGGCCCTGGTTTGGGGGCCAAGGACAGAGCCATGCAAAACAGACAACATCCTTGTTCTCCTGGTGCTTAGCATTCTGGTGGCAGAGAGACAGATGAAAATAAAATGAAAGATGGTGAGAGTGGTGAAATTATGTAAAGAAAAACAGAGCAAGGTAAGGGAAAGAGTGACAGTGGAAGATGACATTTTATATAGGATAATTAGGCAAAGCTGACTTGATACGGTGACATTTAAGAAGACCCCTGAAGGAAGAGAAGTGAGCCAGGTGCCTTCTGGGGGAGGAGCCCTGAGGCAGAAGCCTACTTTACCTGTGCAAGGAATGGGAGCCATGTGGAAAATTGATGAGGTTAATATTTCAACAAAATTAATTCACTCCAAGAATATTCCATCAGTTTCAATTTTCATTTCATCTATATAAAAAACTATATTCCTTTCCTCCTTTTTCTTTCTTTCTTTTTTTGGAAACAATTTTGCTCTGTTGCCCAGGCTAGAGTGCAAGGGCATCATCATAGCTCACTGCACCCTCAAGTTCTTGGGCTCAAGTGATCCTGCTGCCCCCAGCCTCCTGAAGTAGCTAGGTCTCCAGGCATGTGCCACTATACCCAGCTGATTATCTTTTTTTCTATTTTTTGCAGAGATGAGATCTGACTATGTTGCTCAGGCTGGTCTCAAACTCCTGGCCTCAAGTGATCCTCTCACCTCAGCCTCCCAAAGTGCTAGAATTATAGGCATGAACCACTGTGCTGGGCCTGGGAAACTGTATTTCTTTCTTTTTTCTTTCGAGATGGAGTCTCATTATGTCACCCTGGGTAGAGTGCTGTAATGTCACAGCTCACTGTAACCTCAAACTCTTGGGTTTAAGTGATTCTCTTGCCTCAGCCTCCCACCTAGCTGGGACACAGGCGCCAGCCACAATACCCGGCTATTTTTTTTTTTTTAGGTGTAGTTGTCATTGTTGTTTGGCAGGTCCAGGCTGGTTTCGAACCCTCCAGCTCTGGTGTATGTGGCCGATGCTCTAGCTGCTGAGCCAAAGGCACCGAGCCAGGGAAAACTATATTTCTATCAAAAGCGATGTAGGGAGCCTTATACTTATTAGCTTTCTAGAGCATTCTTTTGGAAAATATTTTGGAAAATATTTTAAATATGCTCATGTTGACCGCCTACACATGAAAAAGACCCAAGTAGACCCCGTCAAATGGAAACTTTTAGTGAATTTGGGGGGGACTGAAGTGTAAAGAAATTACAAAGTGATGAATTAAAAACTAAAAAGTTTTTGCTACATTTAGTCATCGTGAACAAATTTCTGGTCTTTGGTTGGGAATTCCATGGCCGTCAGTCTACTATTCTCTCTGAATGGGCTTCCCGTTCTTATAAAGATCTTTCGGTGTAAGGGGAAAATGTACTTCCATCTGTTTTGTCCTGGTGTTTTTAATATTTCTTAGTACTTAAGAAGAACCTTCATGTGGCCTGATTATAGATGGTTTGAATGCCGCTTTTAAGTTAGGAATGCTAAGGTAGTCAGAATCTTCTTTTTCTTTTAGGAGCTATATGAAGTTACTCTTGGTGCCATTGACAGTACCCAGAGTGCACTTGAAAAAATATTGAGAGCTATTTAAATGTCATTGTCAGAGGGTTTCAAAAGTTCAGAGGACCAGGACGGTTTGCCTTCCTTTCACCGAATCAAAAAGCCACCTTGCTGTGTAGTCACTAAAAGATGTTCCCACATAAAGGTTGCTCATGTGAAACCTTTGAGCTAGTTTTCTTTCTTTATTTTTTTTTCCTATTAAGAATCCTTTCAGTGTGCAGTTGAAAGTTTCAGTTAGCTTTTTTTTTTTTAAACTTGAAAAAGAACCACTATCAAACTTACAGAAAAGTTTCAATACAATACAAAAAAACTATTTTTTCCACAGGTATGGAGAGTAAGTTGCTGACACGAGGGCCTTAACCCTCTTGAATAACCTCAGTGCGTCTGTCCCGCCTTCTCCTACAGAACCATAGCACAACCATCCAGACCGTGAAATTAACTTTGATACACGACTACCATTTAATCCTCAGACCTTCCCCAGGTTTCTCTGTCTTGCCCTTTACTGCACGGGATTTCAGATTTGGTTGTGTCTCTTCACTCTCCTTGGGTCTGGAACAGTTCTCAGTCTGCCATTGACATTGACGCATTGGAGGATTGCAAACCAGTGGCCTCGTAAACTAGCCCTCAGAACCTGTTTGTTTCCTCAAGATTTGATTCATGGTACGCCTCTTTGGCAGGAATTTCACAGCAGTGATGCCATGTTCTTTTGACTATCAGGAAGCCTAAAATTTTTAATATCATTTTTAGTAATGGTCACCTGTAACTTTGCTCAGTTCCAGTGGTGGCAGATCGGCTTCCCCAGCATATAGGTACCCTTCCACCTCTGTAACTAAGAAGTATTTTTGGAGAGAAGCACTTTGAAACCACATACGTATCCTATTTGTCATCAGACTTTCAGCTTATTCACTTATTAATAAGAATGGGCTTGTGATTTCTGTTTTTCCCCCAGTGGGATATGATCTAATACTTTCATTTTTTTAAATTAAATCATAACAGTGTACATGAATACTATCGTGCGGTACAGTGTACTGTTTCTGTATACAATTTGAAGTACTTTCATCCAACTGGTTAACATAGCCTTCATGTCTTTTTCTTAGTTATTGTGTTAAGACATTTATTTTCGGCTTGGCGCCTGTGGCTCAAGCGGCTAAGGTGCCAGCCAAATACACCTAAGGTGGCGGGTTCGAATCCCCAGCCCGGGCCCCCCAAACAACAATGATGGCTGCAACCAAAAAATGGCCAGGCGTTGTGGTGGGTGCCTGTGGTCCCAGCTACTTGGGAGGCGGAGGCAGGAGACTCACTTGAGCCCAGGAGTTGGAGGTTGCTATGAGCTGTGATGCTATGGCACTCTACCCAGGAGGATAGCTTGAGGCTCCGTCTCAAAAAAAAAAAAAAAAGAATTAGAGCAATCCTTTCACTGAATGAAAATGAAATAAGGACACGTAAAGGGTAACATTAAATTCACACAATTCAGGTTATGGAATCATACAAAGACTTCCAGAGCTTTATTCCAAAAGGAGTTTGCTTGTTCTGATAATGTTTAATGTGTCGAAGAGGCTTTGCCATGCTCTTCCGAATGGAAACTCGTGATCCTTATTCTATCTGGGAGAAAGGTCTTAAATCCCATGTTCACGTCCATTTCTCTAAAAGGCCAGCACAGCCCTGCTCCTAAAGACTATCAATAATAGATGAAGTAGATTAGATGTGTATGCTGGATTTGCTAGAGCCCATGCACAAGCTATAAAAACAATTTTAGTTGTAGCTGAACAGAAGCATCTGTCTTACAACTAAATCAAATCAATTTCCCTTGTTTGCCATTTTCATCTACTTTGAAACTTTCTCATTTCAGCACTTTGCTATTATAGCTGTTAAGGTTGATGTGTTACAAAACACACATTGCACTATATCAGACGCTGCATTTTTATGTTTCTTTTTGGTTCTGGCTTGAACAGTAAATGATTATGAAATGCATGAGAAATTAATTAGAAATTCACAGAAATAAGAGAAAGAAAGAGTAAACGTATTGACCGGTCTAGTTCCACCTCCCTGGTAAAATGGTGATTTTCCCTTCAAGGTATACTTTCATCTCTGTTTGGGAGAATTTTGAGACAAAAGTATTTACAATTTTGGAATTCATAATTCTGCCTTCATATTTATGTTTTTCCACTTTTGTATCAAAACAAGATTGTATGTTGTTTCTGGAGAAGTCAAGATATTTAATGCCTCCTTTCTATGCTTTGATGATTTCTAATTTTTTCCTTAAATTTTTTTTTTGTTTGTTTGTTTGCAGTTTTTGGCAGGGGCTGGGTTTAAACCAGCATATGGGGCCAGTGCCCTACTCCTTTGAGCCACAGGTGCGGCCCATTTTTCCTTAATTTTTCTTCATGTATTCCTTGTATTTCTTCATGTAAACTTTGTCTAGTACTAAGCACTTACAGTACTTCTTTGTTGCAAAAACATTCTCCTAGAAATAATTAAACTGCAATAAAATGAGTTCTGAATTTAAGATCAAAGATAATAATTTGACCCCAACTTCCCTTCCCTTTGATTCACCAATTACCATATAATTCTCTCTTTCTCTCAACCCTCTCTTCTGTACCTTTTCCCTTACATCCTGCCCACTTCTCTGTTCCTCCCTCACACACACACACTCACACTGAAACACGAGTGCTAGGTGTAAACATCATGACTCATCCCTCCTAAATCCTTGGTGTACATCTACAGAGAACCAAGAGATGCTCCTTCATAACCACAATACAACTATCACCTCAGGAAACCTAACCTTAAGTGAACAAATGAGAACCTGGAAGAGTCAGTCTTTCAAGATGGATTTCAAGTGGCTAATGGGGTCCTAATTCAAAATAGAGACAGTGCCGATTGCTGACTAGGGATCACACATGTACTCTGAGAGCCCCCCAAATCCCTACCTTTTTTCTTCGGGATGTTCAGAGCTCACCTGCCCTCATCAAGCAGGACTCAACTGTGCTGACCAAGCAGGGCTCAGCTGTACTAAACAACGAGATTCAGCTGTGTGATCTAATTAGAGACCCACTTTAGCTTTAACTGTTCATTTGCATAAAAGAACCTGACTGAGAACCTCGGTGGGAAACATTGTTATAAAGCCTGAGTGTCCTTTTTCTTCTCTAGAATTGCACCTTCATTTTACAGTAAAGGTTGTATCATCTCAATTTGCAGACTGATCAGTGGGATAAAATGTCTTTCCTCCAAATTCCTTTTCAGAGAATTTTTGTCCACTAATTCAACTTTCTGGAATTAATCTAGAATCAAAAGTCTTGTTTTGCATGTATTTGTCATGACTTATTATTGTCTATTATTGCAACAATTCTCTCTTTTGGGGGGTCTTTTATAACACTGATGTATTTGAAGAATTGAAGATAGATTTTTTTGCAGAGTGAATCTAAATTAGGGCATATGTTATTGTTTACTAACGATTATGTTAAACACTTTTGGAGGGATTCTACATAATCAATGATATTTTTCTCAGTCCACCACTTATCCACTCTTATTTTGTACATTCAGATTCATCTGATGTTTACATACTTGTCATGTATGAAGATGGGGCTGACAGTTCTACACAATTTTTGTCATTTAATCTTTGCAAGAATCCTACATTTTTCCTAACCCTAATAGCAGCAGATATAGGTTTGGAATCTAGAGCTTTTATCAAAAACTGTCTTCCTACAAGTGAATGCAAATATCATTATTATTTGAATTTTGGGGGGGGTTAAATAAAACCTTTTCTTATACTTAAAAGTCCATATTTAGGGACTTTTTGTTTCAATCTACTCTACTTTCCCCCTAATGATTTCACTTAAATAATAAGTGACATTCTCCATTCACTTGCTATAAAGTGACTGTCATGGCTTGAATTAAAGATCCTACAAAAGATATATGTTGAAGTCCCAACCCCAGGTACCTGAATGTGAGCCTATTTGGAAATAGTGTCTTTGTAGACGTGATGAAATTAAATGATGTTGTAATTAAACGGGACGGGCCCTGAATCTGATTACTGGTGCTTTCTTTAGAGAGGGAGATTTTCAGGCACACTGACATTCACAAAAGAGAGAGAGCTCAAAGACAGAAGCAGAAACTGGTCAGATGCAGCTATGAGCCAAGAAGTACCACAGATCACCAGCAACCACTAGACATTAACAAAGCAAAGAAGAATCCTTCCCTGGAGCCCTCAGAAGTCACGTGGCACTGTCCACCCTGCAACACCACACTTCTCCCCCCAGAACTGTGAGAGAACAAAATGCTGTTGTCTTCATCCAGCCATCATGTCACAGCAGCTTCAGGAATTTAAAGTAGTGACTAACAACTTGCTCTCTCCTGCTATCTTCACATCCCGATTCCATGAATCTATTTATTTCTCAAACCCCAGCCAGTGCCCATTGTCTGTCCAAGCAGAACAATCCCAACAGTAACATTGCTCCCATCATCGCTGAATTCAGATGAACCACAAAAAAGAAGTTGAATACCCTTACGGCGTTTCTTCCAAACTCATGGTTTTTACCTCTACTTCCTATATGAACTCTTATCAGATGAAACTTTCTTTTGTTTTGAATTCACCCCAAGAGAGTCTCCTTGTACTGAAGGCCCCCAGAGTTCACAGCTGCCATCACAGAACATGGGCCTCTCAGACCCTGAGGGCCTCATTACTGGATGGTCCTGTCTTCCTCTGTCAGCAATGGAGCAGAATATTGACCCTAAAATCAAAATGTCACTCCCACTCAGTACTCTGCAAGCATCCTAAAGATCCTGCGTTGAGAAAAATGTTTTACTTCCATTTCTCTTTTCATAAAATGAAACTAGAACATATAATGAACGTTTATCCTTAATTAATAATTGCAGTTTTCCATAGCCAGTGCAAATAAGAAGAAGCGCTATATAGTTAAGGAAAAAAAATGTCATATCTCTATAAACTTCACTGCCAGCAAAAGCTACAATTTATAGCACAGATAAATACGAGAGTGAATTATTTTGACACCGTTACAGAGAGAGTGTCTGGGCACCACTTGTCAGTTGCTAAATTATTTTTGCCTGGTGCATTTCTTCAAACATTGGACAATAGCAAACAGGTGTAATTCATGACACACCCTAGGGGTTAGCTATTTTCTACTAAATTAACCACAACAAATGGAAACAACAGCAGACATTCTTGCTGCCCTGATTCAGATAGAAAATATCATCGGCATTTACCTAGCGTAAAAAAATAACAAGAATGAGAATGAGAATCTTGTATGGAAAATGAAGATGCCATAGTCATCCTGCTGCACCAGGCAGAATGCGCTCCCTGGTGTGCAGACTGACGTCAGGTATAAATTAACAGCACCTTTACAGTGCATTGCTGGACTGTGTGTCCCACCAGAAGTTCATATTTTTCTATTTGTCTCTTTATTTTACACTTTCTTTTCCTTGGCCTCTATTTTCTTTTCTTTCTTTCTTTTTTTTTTCTAATTAAATCATAGCTGTGTACATTAATGCAATCATGGGATACAGTGTGGTGTTTTCATATACAATTTGAAATATTTTCATCAAACTGGTTAACATAGCCTTCATGTCATTTTCTTAGTTATTGTGGTAAGACAAGGGTACATGTGACTCTTTCTAAAAGTAGAATATTTTATACTTTTTGATGTTTTGAAACTTCATTAATGAACATAGATTTCAAAAGTATTGCCTCTGAATCTATTACAAAACAAAAGTTTTTAATGACTCGCTCAAACATAATAGCACTTCATAAAATATCCTGGTCACGATTTACATTACTTTGATGAGGATCAGGTGACCCACTGAACTGAATGGAGCACTTGGACAAGAACGTTCTCAGGACACTCAACACTCACCTTTATTATTAATAGTGACCTTCACCTGCAATAGTGAAGTCTCTCCCCTCCTGGTTTGCTTCATACATTTTCAGGACACTATTACCCCACATCCAGTCATAAGACAGGCCCATGTTCTGAAATTTCATCAGTCCCAACTACATACGGTGACCTAAAAACTTAGATATTCAGCAGTGCAACTAGGTCAGGGTTCCTGAAAAGTTATATATCAATAGCCATTTCCTCCAATGCCTTCTTGACATATCATTGCACTCCAAAAAATAGTTTTTTCTTTCATGAATAAATGGGGGAAGATGAAGCGATCACATCTAATATGAATGAGGAAAGCTGTGAATTACTAATTATGTGGGAAGATGGAATTACTTGTATTTAATGACATTTAGTAAAATATTAGTTGCTACTCAGTAAGGCCTGGGAGACAATCTTAGACAATCTGAGTCTACCTTAAAGAAAAAAATTACCTCTATTTAATAATTAATAGGCAGGTTGTGTAAATATAAACATTTAAGCTATACTATTATATGTCAGCTAAGCAGGAAAGCAAGATATTAGCAGAGGAAGTGCAGAATTGACAGTGACAATAAATGAGATGCCGAGAAAGAGAATATACTATAACCTTTACAAGATAGGGGTAACCACAAGTGCCACAAAACAACGCAGGGCACATTACAGGACGTAGCAGTCCCCCTGCTCCCCCCAACGAACTCCCATGAGCTTTGGGTGGCAGGACACACCTGGGGCCTAACCATATAAGGTGAAAAACTGCCATTTAGACAGCAGGAAGGAGACAATATCCCCCCAGAAAGAGAGAATAAATACTATCAGAAAGGAGGAGAGGCCAGACAAGAGAAAAAGGAAGGATACAGAGATCCCAGCACCACTGTCCCCAGGGAATATGCCCTCACCTGTCCATTTTGAAGTGCACTATTACTCGCTGAATAACTTTGTACTCACTTATACAAATGATGTGCCCTAACTTTTATTCTTCAATCGCTGGGAGAAAAAAACTTACAAGTTCATATCAACTGCCAGTAACATTATGTTTCAAGCATAAATTTGTTATTGTTGTTGTTTGTTTTAAAAATTATATAAATAAGATCTAGCTTGGCCTTAGTAGAATACACAATGATTCTTGATGACCATGGTTCCAAATAATAATTCAAGGATCTTTTTCAATACATAGACACTGGAGAAAAAATTTTAAAACACATCAAGAAGAATATATAAATGGCCAGGTGCCTGTAATCCTCGCACTCTGGAAGGCCAAGGCAGGTGGATTGCCTGAGCTCACTTGTCTCTACTAAAAGTAGATAAAACTGGTCAGGCATTATGGTGAGTGTCTGTAGTCCTAGCTGTTGAAGCAAGAGGATCACTTAGGCCTAAGAGTTTGAGGTTGCTTTTAGCAATGATGCCATCACACTCTATTCAGGGTGCCTATGTGAGACTTAGTCAAAAAGAAGAAAAAGAAAAAGAACATATAGAACATCTAATAAATTTCTTATAGTTTTAGAAAATTTGTCAAACTTGCAGAAATTAATTCAAATTTTGGCTACATCATTATGAAATAGCAAACAAAATTAATACCTGCAGATGTCAAAAATTTTTCAAATAAATTATATTTATATGAAACTATGTTAAAGTGAATTGTGAAAAATATATTTCTAGCCTTTTATTTTCTCAGTGAAGTTCATATGTGCATACCATATCTTGTTTTAAATCACTGAAACTGCACCAAAGAGTTTAGGCTTGGTGGGAACAAAAAAAAAAAATAACGTGGTGACAGTTTTGTCAAGGCAGAAAATCAGCACACAAAGGACACGAGAAGAGAAGGTGTGTCCCGACCCTTTGGGCTCCTATGGCCCTGGTCTCGGTTAGCGCAGGAAGGAACCAGGTGAGAGGGGGATTAGAAGTACAAGCTTGTGGAAGGTGGGCTAGCCCTTACTTTCCAGGTAGCCCCGACCAACCTCTGCACCAGCCTTTTATTGAAACAGAATGATACAGGTGAGGGGAGTAATTAACAATGACCACGTGCTGAGGGCACGGGCTCCTTCTCCATAAGGAGCACCTGTGGACAAGCTGCCCAAGAGTCCACTCCTCAGCTGTAAATCATCTTGCTTAGAGGTTATTTGTCTCTTGGAGTCCTCTACAAAGGTGAATCATCCAAAAGGCCACCTGCAATCCAAATAGCGTCTTGCTTTCAAACTCCCTATCAGATTATTAGGTCATGACCCATTAAATTATTGCATCTGAATAAAGTAAGTTATAGGAGGCTGAACTTTTTTTTTTTTGAGACGGAGCCTCAAGCTATCCCCCTGGGTAGAGTGCCATGGCATCACAGCTCATAGCAACCTCCAACTCCTGGGCTCAAGCGAGTCTCCTGCCTCCGCCTCCCAAGTAGCTGGGACCACAGGCACCC
>CAUYQV010080490.1:0-17452 GCA_963574575.1 Galagoides demidoff
TTCTTTTTTTTTTGAGACGGACCCTCAAGCTATCCCCCTGGGTAGAGTGCCATGGCATCACAGCTCACAGCAACCTCCAACTCCTGGGCTCAAGTGAGTCTCCTACCTCAGCCTCCCAAGTAGCTGGGACCACAGGCGCCCGCCACAACTCCCGTCCATTTTTTGGTTGCAGCCATCATTATTGTTTGGCGGGCCCGGGCTGGGGATTCGAACCCACCACCTTAAGTGTACGTGGCTGGCGCCTTAGCTGATTGAGCCACAGGCGCCAAGCCTTGCCTTCTTAATAATATTTTTTTTCTGTTTTTTTTTTGGAAAACAGAATGTCTTTGGATCTAACTTTGTATGAATGATGGATGCATAGCCTGGTGGCCAATCTGACAGTCAGTGGAAAGTCAGTGAATATAGCTGCTGAATAATCTCATTTAAGGATTCTTTTTTTCTTTCCTGTGTAAGCCTCCACCCACTGTAAACAAGGTAAACACAGGCTGAGGTTGACATGATTGAGCATCTTTCCCATGGCTCTCACCCTGGGGAAAGGAAAACCGGCCATCTTTTAGAAGAGAAAGTTTCATTTATCTGAGGGAGAGGTAAGAGCTATCTCTCTACACTTGGCAAATAAAATAACATTTGTAGCTGTCTCTCAGGTACAGAACATTAATGAGAATGAAATCCTAGAAGATAAAATGATGCGGAAACTAATTCTACTTTAACCTTTACTATAGATCATGTTTACTCATACACGTTAAAACAACATGCCTCACTTTAGCCTGAACTACTCATAGGACTTTGATTTATATGCTGGGCTTATCTGCAGAGATGGGGGATGGGAGCGGTAACTATCTGGTAAATGGACATGTTAACCAGGCTTGTTTGGATAACTTACAGCAAGAAACCAAGTTTTTATTTCCTCCATAGCTTAGGGACATTATTGCTCTTTACATCATTTCTACATGTGTTCAAACAGGCCCTAAATGTAGGTGTCCAGTATATTAAAACTAGAGCTTCATAAGAGGACTGTGTATAATTAACTCTTGATTTAAGCTCCCTTTTTATTTCATTTCTATCTCTGGTTTAGAGGCAGTGGGAGGCTGTGAAATGAAAGAATGGTCCAAAATAAGAAGCTGCAGTAAAGTAAAATGGCTGAAATCTGCTTCCCAGGAGCCAGCTATCTTGGACTGGCTTGACGGCACAAGCCATTTCTGCATGTACTGGGGTCCTGTTATCCCAGGTAAGGTAGGAAATGGGGGAAAGTAGAGGAACAAAAATCAGACAAGGCAAGACCTAGTCCAGCTCTCAAACACCTCAGAATGGGAAGGAGGTTGTGAACAGCCAGTGTGTACCAAGTCCCTGGTCACTACATGGGTAAGCTCCACCAGGACACAGAGGAGGAGCCTAGAGGAGCTGGAAAGGTCCCATGGCAGGGTAGTTGAATCTTAAAGGTGGGTAGGAGCTCATGATGTGGTGTTCTGGGCCATGAGACTGACAGTATTCCTAGGCATCACATGTGGGTTTAAGGAATGGCTAAGTGCACCTGCAGTGGAGAGCCCTTTCACAGGGCTGGGGCCCAGGCCACTTGTGTGGAAGGGAGGAAAGGGGGTTGAAAATAGTACAGCTGACAGAGCAGGCTGCCCACCTCCAAAGATCTAGATGTGCTATGCTAAAGAGCTTGGCTTTTAGCTCGTGGTTCTAGGGTCTCTAAAGGGCTTTACACAAGGGCCTGCCATGATCTGATTCCCATTGCTGAGACTCTGGTGGGCAGAAAGACAAAGGATGGGTTGGAATGATGGTTAAAGGTGTAGACAGGTTCCAGTCTTAAGGCACCACTTAGAGGAGACATGTGAACCTGAAAAAAGGCAGAGGGGAGTGAGGGTGGGGATGAAGGGAAACCACCAGAAAAGAAGGGGCCAAAGTGGGAGGGAACCTTGGCAGGGAAATCATGGTTGCTCATTTCAGCACAAGCACCTACTGGCCTGTTGGTTGCAAGTGTGGGTTTGAAGCTCAGAAGACAGACCATGGATAGAGACCCAGCCAGGATCTTGTGTCCTAATCAGACCCAAGGTTCTTGCCTACAGGTATGATGATTGAACTCAGGAGGTCTTGAATTCCCTAAAATGCATGTAAAATGGAACATTCATAGGTACATTTCCTAGAGAATGAATCAGTGGCTTTCATCAGTTTCCTAAATGGGTCCTCAGCTCCCAAAAAGATTGATGATGACACAACCCAAGAGGTTGGAAAATGGAAAAATGGAGTATAAAGTTCCATCAAAAAATGAGCATCTGTCTTCAGAGTGTTAAGCTGAAGTGAGTGTGACCCCATGAGCAACCAAGGAACAGAGCCACGTCCAGAGAGACTGGAAACTCCTGGCCTTTGAAGCTGAGTTTCAACATTGCCCTTCCCAGCTTCATCTGTTTAATCTTTCCCTGATATCTACTTCAATATATTATTATATGAATCAAAGGAAATAGCATGAATAGAGAGCTTATAAACTCTAAAATGCTTTATAATTGTTTAATTATCACTTAAAAGCTGAGATAATGGCCACGCTGTTTAATCCCATGGGAACATTCATCAGTTCTGTCCATCACCATTGAGAATATCTGTGACATTCAAAATGCCTGTTGGTGTTCACTAATTCTTTTGTTAATAAGTTGGCACTTAAAGTTAACACGCCTCAGACACTAAGATCTGCTACCAATACACGCCGACGCCTTCCTCCTAATTCAGGGCTAGGTGGGATGTCCCCTGAGACAACACTGAAGGATGACTGAGTGAGTCAGAGGTGGGACATGGAACGTAATCTAGCAGTGCTGTAAAGCGAGGCAGTCAGTTAGAAATAATATCCAGCTTCTCAGTGCCACTTAAATGACACTGAAGTAGCTACAGCATGGTGGTGTGATTATGCTTCCGCATCACTGTGATGAGTCTAAATAGGAAGGAAACACTGTGTGCAGGGAGCAATGGTAGCAAAAAGGTCTAATGGGATTTGTCAGATTTGTTCCAAAACTGAAAAGAGTCAACAAATTCTACAAATTTAAAGAAATTTGCTGTCAACTTTGTAGCTGATTTGAGTACTTTTAGCACGTAAAGTGCACTCAGATTGCAAGAACTGGGTGTTGAGCCATAGAACTGATAACAGGGTTGATGGGCCACATATAAAGAGATGTGAGGGACATGGATTGCTTACACTGAGATTCCCAAGATAAGGAATAAAAGAGAGAACCCCCTGCTTGAGGTGTCTAGAATAGTCAGGGGTGATTTAACTTTGAGCAAATTATCTACCCAAAGTTCCTTACCAATTTTTTTAAAGGCAACTTTTAGGCACATACTGGAAAGGAAAATTAAAGGGATTCCTTTCTTAAATGAATTATTACAAATGGATTTGATTAGAAATGAGCAGATGAAATTAAAATGTTGAGATGAATAAAGGTAAAACTATCATTCTTCTATTGTGAAGGTCAATTGAAGGGTGGTCTATGTCAAAGTAAAAAGATAAGAGCAAATAAAGCAAAATAAAGACCATCGTGGGGTTGCCCAATGGATTCAATGTGTCCCTTGCCAAATTCATGTGTTGAAATCTTAACACCAATGTGATAGTATTAGGGTGTTGGGCCTCTAGGAGGTAATAGGTTATGAGGAGGGAGCCCTCATGAATGGGATTAGTGCCCTTTTACTGGGGATGCCAGAAGGCTGTCACCCCTTTTGCCCATGTGAGGATGCAACAAGAAGGCTTCTGTCTGGAAGAAAGCCTTCAGCAGAACCCACCCCTGCTGGCACCCTGATCTTGGACTTTCAGCCTCCAAAACTGTGAGAAGTACATTTATTTATGTTGTCCTTAAGCCACCCAGCCTATGATACTTTGTTACAGTAGTTGGAACTGACTGATAGGCTGGGAGTCAGCACTCTCAAATTCTCTGCATTTTAGTCTTGGCATGCAATGGTTGGGGTGGGACAGTGGGCATGATACTTTATAAAATTGCTTCCTGGCTTTTAAGCTGAACCAGAGTGAGCTCAATCACCACTTCCTACCTAAGATAATTGCATAAAAACATTTTATAAACCATTCTATATAAATAGTTCATTTGGGTATCATCTTGAAATTTTAAAAAATGTCTACATGAAAATTTTCTCAGTTTATCATCACCACCTTCTATCCTTATAGAAAAATATTTTCATGCTCTGTTTGATTCAAATTTTTAAAAAATAGAATCGGGGGAAATAATTATCAACCCTAATTGATGTCAAGCAAAGTTAAAAAAATCTCTTATTAGAGTCTGAGTGCCCTTGGGTACGAAACCCAAATGGTAACAGTGAATGTGAAAGTGTTTTGTAAACTCTACTGCTCATTGCAAATGTCATTTATTTTAATTTCTCACTTACTAAAGGCTAATTTTCTGATCTTTTTGCTGCTGGTATATTTTTGCTTCAATAAGTTCAAAAAAAATAAAAAATTCATTATTACTGGCTTCGGATACCTCCCTGGGAAGTCTAAGAATTTTTTTTTTTTTAATTTCAGCATAGATCAGCATTGCCTGTCTGATTCCAAAGGATCTCAACTGGTTTGCTCCCACTCCAACCATTTATTTCATGAGCTTGCATCTCACCCATCTCTCACCTTTGACCTTAACCTTGCCTTGGAAACATCAGATTCATTCCCACATAAGCCAAAAATATTATCCAATTTTCCATCCATTAGGTAATGTTTTGTGATTCAAAATATACTTCAAGATTCTCCTTGTTGAGAAAGCTTATCTCAAGGTCCCTGGAGGGGTGACAAGGATGCAATTCATTAATGATTGTAACTCTTCATATTTAGAGAATGTAGCAGTTAGAAAATGCTTCCTCATACACCATCTTCCATAAGACCTCATCTTATCTTCTCTTATAGAAAGCATTTCCTGTTCATACTTTCACAGAGTCTTCATCTCCCTACTTGCAATATCTATCTGTTTTTTCATGTTGTCTACTTTTCCCATTAATATATTAATAATAGTTCCTCTAAATTTCTCGGCTGGGCATGGTGGTCCCTGCCCATAATTCTGGCACTTTGGGAGGCTGAGGTGGGGAGGATCACTTGAACCAGGGAGTTTGAGACCATTCTGGAAACATAGTGAGACTTCACCTCTAAAAAATGTAGATGAATTAGTTGAGCATGGTGGTGTGAACTTGTAGTCCCTGCTACTTGGGCTGAGGTAGAGGAATCACTTGAGCCCAGGAAGTTGAGGTTGCAGTAGCTGCAATGATAACACTGCACCCTAGCCTGGACAACAGAGTGAGATCTTGTCTTTAAATAAATAAATAAATATTTCTTTTAAACAGAGTCTCCCTTTGTTGCCCTGCAGCAACTTCAAACTCTTGGCCTCAAGGGATCCTCTTGCCTTAGCCTCTCAAATAGCTGGAACTACAGGCTCGTGTCACAATGCCTGGCTATTTTTAGAGATGGGATCGTACTCTTGCTCAGGCTGGTCTCAAACTCCTGAGCTCAGGTGATCCACCCAACTCAGCCTCCCAGAGTTTTAAGATTATAGGCATGAGCCACCATGCCTGGCATAAATAAATTCCTTAATAATTTCAACATGCATCTCTATCTGAGTCTAGTTCTTAAATTTACTTTATCTCTTCAGGGTTTTTTTTCTTATATTTTGGCATGCCTTAGTAATTTTTGGTTGAAAACCAGACATACCATATTGAGTAATAGAAACTAAGGTAAATAGACCTTTAGTGTAGGAGTGTGAGGTTTTTTTTTTTTTTTTGCAGTTTTTGGCCAGGACCAGGTTTGAACCCGCCACCTCTGGTATTTGGGGCTGGTGTCCTACTTCTTTGAGCTACAGGTGCTGCCCAGGAGTGTGAGATTTTATAGCCATCTGGCTAGGAGTTTGTTTGGGTTTAGTGTTTGCTATAATTGAAGGTGCCAGAGGTTTTAAATTTCTCTAATATTTTTGTTTTGTCTCATCTCTTTAAATTAGGCTTCCCTAAATACTCCTCCTTAGGGAGAATCCTTGTTAGCTCCTCCAGCTGTACTCTCCTGCAATTATACTGGATTCCCATTAATGAAATGATGAGGTGCAGGGGAGGAGGCACACCTTAAAATCTTATGAATAAATCTCAGTCTCTAATTCGTCTGTGTCTTGGGGCTGTAGCCATCACAAGGCTTCCTTCACTGGTATTCTACCATCCCTTTCCTCCTATTCCCTTTCCTAGCTGCAGCCTTGTCAATCTGTCTCCTTGAAGCCACAAACCTTGTTGACTGTGTGTTTTTTATTGCCTATTAGAGAGGAAGTTTAGAGGGATCTGTAAAGGGAGGAACATCCTTCCTTAAGCTGGGATACACCTCTGGCAAAGATTTTTCTCATAAAGCATAGGCCTTTGTTATGGATGCATTTCACAGAGATTACTCTCCCTCCCCCTATGAGAGCCATGAAGGGATCTCTCAGCTCTTCATCTTGAGAACCTATGAGTTTCTTGGAGGTAAAGCCAGTGATGATGTGGGCACTCCTTCAGACTGTGGCCCCCAGGAGTTTCTCATTTTCATACTAGTACATACTCACAGCTGAGAGAAAAATTACTACTTGACTGTTCCTATCAGTTTATGCCACTGGTAGCTTCTGATCCAGGTAACATCTAGGCTATGTTTCTCTAGATTTGGGGGTAAGCAGATGTAGGCTATATTGTCTGAAACCTCATGCTTGTCATGCATAAATGTCTTTGATTTTCTGAGAAAAATGGAATGGCAATTTCTAAACTCTTCATATGTCAGAACTGGAAGCAGAAGTCCAAAGTCATTCCCTTTACCTGAGAGCCTTCACCAATTTCTAAGAAAGAAAAACCAAAATCTGTAAATAAGGTACCATCACCTTGTTGCCATATCTCTATCTGCCTCCATGGAAGAAGAAGGCTTCAACAAAAAAACCCAAATGATGAAATAGATTTGAGGCATAAAATCTCAGGCATACCACATTGGAAGAGTGTGGCAATGCTGAGGGCCCTGTCTGATTGTAGCCATCGAGGGCATTTTGTGAGGCATCAAGGCCCCCAGAGCAACCTCCAAAGATTTCTGGCTTCTTGGAAATTTATACATCTTCTCTCCATAAAAATCACTGGAACTCATAAAAATCACAAAATCAAAATCATTGCATGTTGAAAATGGAAGATTCTTAGGGCTTTTCTAACAAATGAGGAAACGATACTGCAGAAAGTCTCTTTCAAAGCCATATAGTTATCTCTTGACAAATGGGGGGCTGGAGAGGTCTTCCCTTTTGGCAATGCTTTCTATTTCTAGTCTAAATTTATTTGTGTTTTTATTTTAGTCTACTCTTTGGGGCATAAGACTTCTATGTACTCATATATATATATTTCACCTTAGTGTGTTGGCTCCCATAGGAGGTAGAAACTGGTTCTTTATGTTATTACTTAACCCTTATAGACTTTTACAAAGGCAAAAATGTCAAAAGAAAAAAAGAGAAATATAGGAATAGTGAAGATGGGGGGAAAAAGGCAGGAGACATCCATTTATTTTCCTTCAACCTTGTTCTCAAGGCATTTTATGAACATATCATAAAAGTATATTTCTCATAAATCTGCCATCACCTCCATCAGCCTCCAATTCCATCTGAGACAGTATTAGAAAAAGAAATGAGCAAGATGTTTACACTCTTCTTGTTCATAAGATGAAATGATGAGAAAGATTTTGATGAGCCCAATGGAAAGAGGAGTAAGGCCCTGCAAGAATAATAAACCTAAGTGTAATAATAAAATCAAGTGAGCAACAGGGAAGTGTTTATGCAAGACTTAGATTCTTCAATGTGAGTCATCTGAGGACACCTTTGAAATTGGTCTTTTTTGTTTTGTTTGTCTGAAATGTTACATAGCTCTTGTGGTGTGCGTGGTTATCTTGGAGACTTGGCTGTCAGAGTAGGAAGCGACGTGGGAGTGAATCTAGTTCACCACTCTTCATGCTGTGCTGGAGTCCACTGAACCCCCCATGGACCCTCTGCTAACCCTCAGCCATCCCACACCAACTTACTTTACATCCTGGACCTTGGTTATTTGAAATTCCTTTCTCTTGTTAAACTGAATTCTATTCCCTTGTGAATCAATGAATTGGTCTTAATTATTTCACAAAATAAATATACTTGACAATTGAGCCATTAACCACAGTATAAATTTTATACTAATTAGATACAGTCTTTCTGAGTAGAAATCCTGAATAAAAATTTTGACATCCTATTCCTTTATTTTCATGAATCTCTGAACAGTATGAACCAAAATGGCTAGCCTTGGTGATTTAAGGAGTTCAGTAAATTGACCCATAAATAAAGCTGGAGTGAAAGAACTTTGGAATGTATTATTTCTCCCTAAGGAATGAATGAACACCTGTCCCTGCCAGGCACTCAGTGTAGGAGTATGACTTCAATTTGTGGAGATTAAGGATCACTTTCTCATCTAGAGTGTGAATGAATATTAATTAGAGAATTATATTAAAGGAGGCATTTCCAGTTATAGTTATTAAGATGCACAGGAAAATTGGCAGCTGTGAGTATATTTAGAGAAAGCATGTTGCACTAGACATTAGAGAGTGTGTGTCACACTAAATGGAATGGATGAGATTGAAATTAGTTATCTGAATATTCATTCCTTTCAGAAAAACATGGAACCCTTTAATTAGAAAAACTTGGGAGACATATTTGGTATTGAACTCAAATGACTTCAGGCAGGTGGTTTGTTCTAACCTCAAACACTGGTCCCATTGGAGGGCAGCAAGCTGATGGCAGGAGGGATGTGGAGGAGAGGAGGCCTGGAGAAAGAGGACCAAAGTAAAATTGGCCCTGAAAAGCAAGGCAGAGGTTCTTTGCCTCCTCCGGGTGGGGTCAACTGTGAGGGGAGACAGCAGCAGTGACAGGAAGGGACACCAGCCTCCAAGGGTCCACAGATAAGCTGAGGAGACAACCTGTGTGTATATTCAGTCTACATATAAAAAACACAAATAAAAATTGAATACCAGGAGATTACATGCCTATGAGCATGAGAGATAGGAGAGAAAGACAAATTTACAATGTGACATCACTAATTAAAGGAATTCTGGAGGGGCAGGAGGATCTACTATGGTAGATATAAGAATCTTTGGATTTATTAATTTTAAAACAAAAATAGTGAGTCCATTTAAAAAAATATTAACTGTGATTTGAATAATAACATTTTTAGTAATGATTCAAAATCAAAATCTTATTTGTTAAAAAGAATCTTCTATGCATGTCTTATTGCACATATGTACGTCTATTACCAGCTGTTTTTGTAAACCTCACAGCCAGAGTCACCAACCAATGATGCATACCACACTAATTTTAATGAGAGCTGTCCAAATGAGTTATCTAAGTCACAAATATATTCGTAGTTTCAAATAGAATAGACTCACTCCCTTAGTGAATTTTCAGTAGTGATGTAAAGCTTACTATCAATTAGGTAAGAAGTGTTGGGGCGGGGATGGGGTAAGTGGAAGGAGCCACTCTTGGTTCTCATAGGACTGAGAACTTTATTTTTAAAAAACTTGCATAAAACAAACCTAAAATTTCTAACCTAGTTGTTAACAAAATTACTTGAGGCTTAATGGTCTCTCCTTGTTTAGTGTTGATATAGCAGTTATGTAATCTGCTGCCATGATGACAAGGGCACAGTATTATGGTCTGCTCTCCAACCTGGGGAGCAGAGAATAACACTCCCCATCCCCCTGCAATAGCAGCTGCCTAAATCAGAATCTCTCCACATGTCATTCACAACCATACAGATCTATGAAGATAACACAAAATATCATCCATAATGCTCACTTATAGCAAAACTAGGAGACAAAAAATGGTACAAACTCTTAAGCATTACCAGGAGACCATCTGAAACCAGTCATCAGTTTCAGGCCCCAGACTGAAGAGAGATGGGCAGGACTGGATGGAGGAGATGAGACTGTAGCAGGGGACATAGTGGGAGGGAAGAGAAGGCACCCACAGAAAAAGAGGAGCCGCCCAGAGCCAGAAGATATTGAGAATGGACGACTGTGAGGCTGCGGGACCCACCTGCTACTGTGGAATTGAGAGGAAGTGGTGTGTGTTTAATAGGACCCGGGCTGTAAGTCTTCCAGGAAAGAGGTAGGTAACTTCACCAGGGCTGCTGGTGAAGTGAAAAGTTAGCAAAAGTGAGAGGTTATAGGAAGGACAGGGAATAACACCAGAAGGCACTTTGGCCATCTCTACAATTTAGAAGACAATGAAAAAGTATACCCTACTTACAAAGCAACAGTTAGAAATAAACAAGAGACAGGCAAAAACAAACAAACCCTCCTCCAGGACCCCCAAACAACAAATGAAAAAACCCCACACAAATGAGGAAGACTTTAAAACATCTGGAAAGACCCATGATTAACTTGAACAATAAGGAAATGGCCCTTGTTCATGAATAGAGCCACTCAACGTAACCTGTCAATTTCCCCTAAATCAATGAATAAACTTAATACAAAATCACAATAAATATATCAACAAGTTTGTTCTCTCCTCCCTGAGGTAGAACTTTGATTCTAATATGAAATTCATATAAAATAGAAAAATAGGCCAACCACAGTGGCTTACACCTATGATCCCAGTGCTTTGGGAGGCCAAAGCAAGAGGATCACCTGAGGCCAGGAGTTCAAGGTTGCAATGAGCTGTGATCATGCTACTGTACTTTAGCTGAACAACAGAGTGAGACCTTGTCTCAATAATAATAATAGCTAAGAAAACCCTTAAAAGGTAGATAAGTTGGATAGGGCAAGCACCCCTAGTGTCTAATGTACTTGATACTAATACAAAACCAATAGATCAACAACTACATGCCCATGTAAGAAAAACACAATTATATTCAAGTGGGTGGGAGGAGGAAGCAGAGAAGCAGAATGGGGAGGAGGGTGGAGGATTGGTAAGCTTTCACCTAACAGACACAATGTGAGGGTGTACAGCACACCCCCTGGGTGAAGAAGGGCTCAACCACAACTGGAACTTTGCCTTGTAACCTAATCATTTGTACCTCATTTTAATCTGAAATTAAAAAGAGAATTGAAAAATAAAACAAAATTCACCAAGCTCCCATGTTTAAACTACTCTGGAAATGTTCCATTAGTAGACAGACCAATGAAACAGAGCAGAAAGAAGAGCCAATGGAATTGAACAGAAGGTACATGCATATGGAAAATTTTTATATGTTAAAGAATGGGAGTATACTTTGTCATATACAAACTTTCACTTGAGAATTTATGAACCCGGTCAAATTATGAACTTCCATTAATTATTAGGGAAGTAATGAACTTCCTTGTAAATGGTGTTGGAACAACTGGCTTCATTTGTAAGAGTGTAAAATTGGACTCATGTTTCACATCATACGTAAGAAGAAATTCCAAAAGATCAGATTTAAATGTAAAACTGAAGCCACACAGTGCCTCAATAAAACATAACTTTGAAGGGAGGAAAAAACTCAAAATCCAGAGACAATAAAAATAAAAGGATTGATTAATTCATTTCCATGAGCATGTGTGTTGTGTATAAGTGTTTTGATATAAAAAAGACTAATCAAAGATAAAATAAAAGAACGTGTTTTTCACCTGAATAACTTAAATCTGTGAATCAAAATACTTTACCTATTTTCAAATGAATGAAAACATAGATAAATACTGACACGACCTTTTAAAATTTGTAAATCTTAAAACAAAAGCCCACTCCCTAAATATTCCAACAGCAAAGTCAATTTAACTACCATTTAATAAAAATAATCTCTGTCTCTGACTTTTTCATAGCAATGTACATCAGATATAAACAAGGGTAACATTTACAGAGATTTAAGGAAGAAAGGCTGTAACTGAGGAATCTAGACTAAACAAGTTCTAACTCATCTGTAAAGGTAAAAGTAAATAGTCAAGGCTTTAGAAAGTAGTTCATGTCCATGCCATTTGGGGAGTGGAGGGGAGAGCAAAAGAAAAAAAAACACAAACTGAATATGGAAATGGTGACATATAAAGTAAAGAACATTTAGATACATTATAAGTTGTAATATTTACTGAAAATATCACCAAAAAAAAAAAAGACATTCAGCACATATTTTTTAAATAGTCCTCGAAGAAAAAACTATCTCTAGTCTCTAATCTCACCTCCCAACACACACTTCTTTCCTTCCTTCTAATGTCCCACATTTTTGTAACCAAAGTTAAAGATCAGACTGAGAAGAAGGGCCAGGAATAAAAGGCTGCTAATTTGCTAATTTTATATAAAGAAGCATCAGCAGAAATTGTCTTGGTTGGCAAATAGTCATTGGATGAATACTGGTTCAAGTACATGTTTTAAAATTTAAAGAAACTTTTAAGAAAATTGCAAACAAAATATACACCCTTCTAGTTATTAGAGGTACATTTATTAAAGTAGTCAATTCACAAGAAAGAAAAAACAAGAATAAAGCAGATAATTAGGAAAATAAAGATATAAAATTCCAAGTCCCCATGTCTATTTTCTGGTCTATAAAATGTGTGTTATAATAAACCTAACCATAGGCTAACTTTGAGGATTAATAAGATAACATTCAAAAAATATTTAGTATTGTCTGGTTCACAATCAAAACTTAAATGATATTTATTATTATTATTTACAATAGGACACAACATTATATATCAGTAATAAAAGTGAATTTAAATAGTTAAAATTTGACTAAAGTATTTTAACCTTATTAAAAGGAAAAAAATAGTATAATAAATAAAATAACCAAGAGAATTGAAAGTTTAGTCATGTGAAAAGCAATATCAAATAAACACAAAGCAAAATAAAGTAACAATGAGAATGTAAAGTAAAAAAAAAAAAAAGGATAATACAGAGATGGTCATTTTATATTGGCAAATTTAAAAAATCACAGTGAGGATAAAATTGTCCTGAAATTTAAAGCTTTAAAAACTTTTCTTTAGAAAAAATACATTCATTCTTTTTTATTCCTTGTATTTATACAAACTTCTATTTGAGAAATTATGAAAATTCATTAATCATTGGGGAAACATATTTATAAAGACAAGGAATAAGAAAGAATTTTAAAGAATTATTCTCAGTTTTAATAAATCAAGAAGACTAAAAAATACATAAGATGGTAGAGGACTTTAATAATATAATTAATAAGGTATAATTAGTATATATCAAACAATATATCTTTCTAATATTCTGAAAAATGTGAACAAAACACATATCTTTCATATTCTATAAGATATTTGTGCATAATACAATCTATCATTACAATGTCATAAAATTAAAGACTAATGGTGGTAAAACATTTCAAAAAAATTAATCATTTGAGAATAAAAAGCAAACCTTCTAAATATTAGCTCCCCCCCAAAAAAGTAATAGCCATGGAAAAATCATATATTCTAAGATAATTCAATGGGGGAAAGACAAGGCCTTTCAAGAAATGGAAATGGTCCTGGGACAACTAGATACCCACTCACAAAAGGATGAGTTGGAGCCCTACCTCATACCACACACAAAAATGAGTCAAAAATGGAGGGGCTAGAACTATAAGACTCTTAGAAGAAAACTTAAGTGTAAATCTTGATGATCTTGAATTAGGCAATAATTTCCCAGATGTGATATCAAAGCGCAAGCAACAACAACAACAAAAAAAACCCTGAAAACTGAACATCATCAAAATTAGAAATGCTTATGCTTCAAAGAATGTCATCAAGAAAGTGAAGAGAAAATTCACAATTTACTTATATTTTATAAGGAAATTGTATCTAGAATATATAAAGGACTATTACAACTCAATAATGAAAAGTTAACCCATTTTGGAAATTGGTAAAGGATCTGAATAGACATCAAAGCAGCCAATAAGCACGTCTGAAGCTGGTTGATGTCACTAGCCTCGGGAGAGATCCAAATCAAATCTGCAATAAGACGCACGTTGCACCCACTGTGATGGCTATGGCTAAAAGGACAGGTAAAAACACTTGTTAGCAAGGATATGGAGAAACTGGAACCCTCATACACTGCTGGTGTGGATGTGAAATGGTGTAGTCACTTTGGAAAGTATTCTGGGAGTTCCTTAAATGATTAAACGTAGAGTTATCACGTGATTCAGCAATTTCACTCTCAGAAAAATGGAAGCACACATCCACACTACACCTTGTATGTAAATGGTCATAAAGGTATTATTCGTAATTAACCCCAAAGAGAGGAATACCCAAATATCCATGAACTAATGAATGAATAGACAAAAGGTAATATACCCTTATCATGAAATATTATTCGGCCATAAAAGAAATGAAATACTGATACTTGCTCCAACTTGGATAAACCTTGAAGACTTTGTGCTAAGTGAAAGAAGCCAGTTACTAAGGACCCATATTATGTGATTCCATTTGTATTAAATGTCCAAAATAGGGAAATGTATAGGAAAACAAAACAGATTAATGGTTGCCTGGGGGTGGGGAGGATGGAGTAATTAAGGCTGATTTGTAAAGGAGTGTGGGGTTTACTTGTGCTATCATGAAAATGTTCTAAAATTGATTTTTGCAATGCTTACACAACTCTGTGAATATTCTAAAAACCCTTGAATCATACACTTTAAATGGGTGAAGTGCATGACAGGTGAATTATATCTCAATAAAGCTGTCAAAAGTCCAAACAAACTCATATTATGACTTCCGCTTCAGAGAAGGACACAGATGTTGCAATAGCCCATGCTCAACTCAGTGAAGAGGAAAAAGCCAGATAAATGAGACAATCCTATCTTTAAAGGTAGGAACGATAATTAGAGTACCTGGCATTTCGTGGGGGAAAGTCTAGGGCAGCAGGGATTTTGCTAAGCCTTGGGAGGGACTTAGCCCACACAGAGGACCGAGAACCCAGAGAAGTTTCCCTCGTTCATTCAGAACTAGCGCTGACGTGACAGATTTTATAACTCGAGAAGCACCAACATCGTTTGTGTTTTCTGTGTGCTACGGCTGCACATGGAGGATTGGGGAGCAAGGCCAGGGGACCCTAAAAAGCAGAATAAAAGCGGACTTGATTGAAAAATGCTTGGGAGGTTATGTTTCCCCAGAGGCACAGGGACTGCCAATCGGCCGGGTTAGATTGTGGTTGCATTCTAAAGCTGCAGGTGTGGGCGCTGAAGACACAAGTTAAAACCTAAGTGGGCTTGCCATGGTCTTCTGTGGCTGAGGAGACAGTGACCACCAGATTCTCAGTCCAAATCCCTGAGGGACCTTTCTCATGAAACAGGGGAGCACCAGAGGCAGCCGAGTCTTAGTAGAACTGCGTATGTAGGGTAAGGGTAAGAGGGGAATGGGCAAAAGCAAAAGATGAAGGCATGATGCTAGAGCATTTGCCAAAATGGATAAAACACATCAATCCACAGACTCAAGACACTCCAAGTAGCTCAGTAAACCTCGGATAGGGTTAAAAAAAGAAGTGAAAAGTAAAGAAAATCATACTTAGGTACATTAGAGTTAAACTGCTGAAAACTTAGCAGATGAGGTCAAATTTCTTTTCTGAAGCAAATTCATACCCTTACATGTCATTATCAAACAATGAATTTAAAATATTTTAAAACTACTTATTCATCATAAGAAATTAAGAAAATAATAACAGAACCTAAGATTCATGAGACAATGGATATATTAAAAATAAAAGCTGAAATTAAATTATGAATAGAGGGAAAAACAATTGAACTGATAAAGTAATAAACCTGAAACCTGATTATTTAAATCAGGCATCCTCAAACTACAGCCCGCAGGCCACATGCAGCCACCTAGGACATTTATCCAGCCCACCTGGTGTTTTTGCTGCCACTGCCTGTCCTGCTTAGCAGCCAATTTGTCCCGGGGCCCACAGTCCAGCCCTCCAACAGTCTGAGGGACAGTGAACTGGCCCCCTGTTTAAAAAGTTTGAGGATCCCTGATTTAAATAATAAAAACCCAACACAAGACATACATCACTTCCATTGTTTATTATTTTAACTGAGTAAATTTGATTCAAATAAAAATACATAAATAAGGGAAATTTTAAAAAATGGTTTGACTCTGTGTTCAGGAAAAAAAACAGTGGCTCAGTGGGTAGGGTGCCAGCCCCATTTACTGAGGGTGGCGGGTTCAAACCGGCTCTGGCAAAACTTCAACAACAAAAAATTAGCCAGGCATTGTGACAGGGGCCTGTAGTCCCAGCTACTTGGGAGGCTGAGGCAAGAGAATTGTGTAGGCCCAAGAGTTGGAGGTTGCTGTGAGCTGTGATGCTACAGCACTCTACTGAGGGTGATAAAGTGAGACTCTGTCTCTACAAAAAAAGAAAAAGAAAACTACCAAAATAAAGGTACCTATGAAACTACATATTCCCTAAATAAGTTTGATATTTTTAATGAAAAGGATAAATTACTGGCCAAGTGTAAATTATAAAACTTTACCTAAAAAAGAAGCAGAAAATCTGAATAGGCCAACTACTGGGCATGTTACCAAAAACAATTCAGAAATTTTTAAATTTACTCCCAAATTGCTCAAGTGGTGTCATCTAAAATTACTTTATACTGTATATAATATAGCATATATGCATAATAATTATATTTAAATATCATGATTTGTTATGATATTTAAATATTTGTCATGATATCATAACAAATCATGATATTTAAATCTTTATAAAGTTGCATGAATTTGGCCATACTTGAGAAAGCACCCAAAACATGGAATTAAAAAAATTAGCATATGAATCATTGTCATTTATGAATATAGGTGCAAAAATTCTCAAGGAGGTTCTAACAAATCAATTTCAGTGCTAAATAAAAATGAGAACATACCACGTTCAAGTAGAATTATTCTAGGAATACAGAATCACTTCACCCTAGAAAATCTATCACTTTAATTGATATGTCTACAATTCAAAGGGAAAAATGCACACTTTCTTCAAGACAAGCTGCAAATGCATTAAAAATTAAGGTACATTTAAAAAATTAATAGACTTTATTTTTTAGAGGAGTTTTAGGTTTATGGAAAAATTGAGTGGAAAGTACAGACCTTCATACACTTCCTCTCCCCTTATTTGTATCTTGCATTTGTTACAATTGATGAGCCAAAATTAATACTTTTTTTTTTTTTTTTGGCTGGGGCTGGGTCTGAACCTGCCACCTCTGGCATATGGGGTCAGGGCCATACTCCTTTGAGCCACAGGCACAGCCCTTAATACATTTTTATTAAGTAAAGCCACAGTTTACATTAGGGTCACTCATAGTGTTCCATGGTTTTTGACAAATGTATAATGACATGCACCTGCTATTATAGTGTCTTTTTTTTTTTTTTTTGAGACGAAGCCTCAAGCTATCCCCCTGGGTAGAGTGCCATGGCATCACAGCTCATAGCAACCTCCAACTCCTGGGCTCAAGCGAGTCTCCTGCCTCCGCCTCCCAAGTAGCTGGGACCACAGGC
>CAUYQV010080492.1:0-17899 GCA_963574575.1 Galagoides demidoff
AACCTCCAACTCCTGGGCTCAAGCGAGTCTCCTGCCTCCGCCTCCCAAGTAGCTGGGACCACAGGCGCCCGCCACAATGCCCGGCCATTTTTTGGTTGCAGCCGTCATTGTTGTTTGGCGGGCCTGGGCTGGGGATTCGAACCCGCCACCTTGGGTGTAGGTGGCTGGCGCCTTAGCCGATTGAGCCACAGGCGCCGAGCCAATGTTAAGTTTTCTATACACATGCTTTAAAAACCCTAAAATTCTGAGCGTGCCCAATGTAAATAACTTATATTTCTCAATTTCTCATGCTTTTCTTTGGGGCGTGTCATTATTGGGAATCAGAATTTCAACATTAGAATCTCCCATTTTCTGAGTAACAGGCCAGCACGTATTAATCCCACAGTAGGTTTGGGACATAACGCTTGGCATTTTTACCAGAAATTACCTGAGGTAGATACTACAACCCTCGCTCCACGGAGGCTCGGGTCGCTGGTCATCACAAAGCTGATATCTGGATCCAGGAATCAGGCCATTTTCTCCTCACCGAAATGACTGGAGCCTGTGAGGACAGCCCCTGTGACCTGCAGGACACATCTCCAACTAGGTAGTCACTTACTAGAGTCCTAAATATGACACTCCTGGATCTGGGACTAGAGAGGCAAGACAGTACGGTCCCTCCCCCCGTGTCTGTGTGGAGGAGACGATGAGAAGCGTCACCAGCAGGACAGGCGATGTGCAGCGGCAGTCGGGGAACCGACTAGACGAGGAGGATGGGGGACATCAGACACTGCAGGCTGAGGACAACGGGAATGTGCCTGAGAAGGCTGTGTGTAAACAATACTGACAACCGTGGCAGCATCGATGGGGAGGGTTCCTGTAGGTCAATCCCTGCCACGGCCCCATCTTAAACCACGGGGACTGTGAAAGACTCCCACTGTTGTGATATTGAACCCACCACCAAATCACTGAGAGAAATTTCATCTTCCCCCAGCAAGAGGAAGAAAGGAAGGGCCATTGAGCACGGAATTCTGACCAGCTAATAACTGGTGGGCGATGTATAAGTGAAGGGAAGCAGGAGGTCAGAGAGGGGCCCTGGTGTGCTCCTGCTCCACAGCTCAGCACACGACAGCACACCCTCCCAGGCACAGTGGTCTCCGCCTCTCGAGGAGCAGGTGAAGATGGTGCCCAAGGGGATGTGGCATGAAAGCGGTAGAGCCAATATGCCCGGAAGCCAGAGCGACGGATGTCAGGACGTTCTGATGACAACAGTCCCCTAGACCCTGGACTGGCTGGAACCACATGTGTGATAGAAGTCAGGAAACTACAGGAACAAAGACAGAGCTGGGTGGGACAACTGTGACAACAGTGAGAGCTGTCCAGGAGGAATGCACTACGGCAGGGCAGGAGCAGTGTCCCTGGGGTGGCAGGTGGATGGTGCATCTGGCTGCAGCACATGGGATTCGGCAGCAGACGGGACTAGAGAATGGGAGCTGGAGTAATGGTGAGCATTACTGCCCCTATGCCCGATGCAGTAATGAGAAGGGGTGTGAGATGGGCTGAGTGGACGGTGAGGGCAGGAGGGGGTTTAAGGAACAACAAATGGACTCTTAGGCCAGGGCTTCCTGCCAACAGAGTGACTGCCCCATCCCTAAGCCAACGCCCAGAAATTAACTAGAATATATGGACTTAAGGGCAGTGTCAAAAGTAAGATTCCTAAGACATATAAACAACAAAAGAAAAATTAAAACTGGATATTGTCAAAATTAAAAACTTTAGTGTCTCAAAAAAATAGCATCAAGAAACAGCTTACAGAATGAGAGTTGTTTTATAAACCACATGTTTGATAAAGGGACCTATGTCTAGAATATAGAAAGAACTCTTACAACTCTAATAATAAAGACAGCTCAATTAAAAATGAGCAAAGGAACTAAAAACAGTCCTCTTGAGAAGATATACCAATGGCCAACAAGCACAAGAAAAGATGCTTGGTACCATCAGCCATCAGGGAAATGCAAATCAAAACTCCATCCTCGGGGATGCAAATCATCACCCCTAGGATGGCTAAGTTAAAAGGCAGAAAATAACAAGTGTTGACAAGGATGTGGGGCAATCAGAACACTCACACACAGCTCATGGGAATGTAAAATGCTGCAGCTGCACTGGAAATCAGGTTGGCAACTCCTTAAAGAGTTGAACAGAGTTACTGTATGATTTAGCAAACCTAGATGTGCACCAGAAAGAACTGAAAACATGTTCACAGAAAAACTTGTACATGAATGTTCATAGCAGCAATATTCGCGATAGTTGAAACACAGAAACAACCCAAATGTCCATCAACTGCTGAACAGATACATAAAAGGTAACACTGTATATCACCCATACAATGGAACATTACCCAATAATAGAAGGGAATAAAGGCAAGTACCTGCTACAACAGGGAATAATTTGTTTATACAAACACTCAAAGGAAAATGTCAAAAGGCATGAAGGGTTTTAGCTCAAATATCTTTTTTTTTTTTTTTAATAAAGAGGCCTAGGCTATTCAAATTATCCTGTTTTAGAAAAAAAGAACCTTTTCTGACATCTAAGGTAAAAATAAGAAAAAAATTTTAAAAGTTTATTATATGCATACCAAGACCCAAGTTAAAGAACAAAAAGTTTACTATTATTGACAAAATAATTTCAGGTCAAGTTTATTATAAAGAAATTCTATTTGATGGGCTGGATACTTTGTAGCAGAGGGTGCCCACACCTGTGGCTACCAAAGTGTCTGAAGGATCTTCCCCCAGGCTCATGTGGTCCCGGGCCAACAGCCTGGCCACTCCCAGCCCCACCCACTTCACATGGGGCCATTTTCTCCCTGGTCCTACTTGTTTTGCAACCAATGTGCAGACACATTTATCACCAATAACAAGTGTGAGCCATAATTTGTTGGAGATGTCAGTGTTGTGAACTAAGGGGAAAAGGCAAGAGGTGGGACCCTGAGACTTTGGCCAGGAATGCGTCACAATTTTACCACTGCTCTAACGGGAAAATATTTCTTTTACCACAGTGATTCGAAAATTAAACACTCTCTGGAGGCACGTGTGAGATAAGCGCAGACACAAGTCTGCAGGCACAGTGGAGGAAGGAGAAATTTGGGTTGAAAACCTAAGTAGCAGAGCAAGAAGGAGCAGGTTGGAGATGAGAAGTGGCAAGGCCCCCGGGGCGGCACCTGCCTCTGTCCCCTCTCCCACAGCGTCCAGGGCCACAGCCACTGTGTCTCCCAAGCGCATCCCTTTCCTTCCTTCCTAACTGAAAAGGGCCCTCTGCTCTGTCAGACTGTGAGAATCAACCACAGTAATTACAGAAGGCTGTCCTTGTCCTCCCAGCTCATGTACCAGTGAGAACTCTGAGGCCCAGAGGGGGAACAAGGCTGACATCACTCTTTTAAAATTTTAAAATTTTGTTTCTAAGTGCTCCAGAACCCTCTGTTCTCATCCAAGAACTATAAACATAAATCAGAGCTGATCCAACGGGAATGGAGGACCTGTCACGAGGTCTTAAGATACTGACATAAAGTAGAAGACAAGCTAAGCCCTGAGCCCTGTCCCCAGCTATGGCAGCAGCCCCACATTCACTGCGTTTTCTTCCTTACTGTATTCCTGATGCTCCAGCACCTGGAGCTTCCCTGGCCCTGGAGGACCTGCCCCTCCCAGGCTAGCCCCTGAGTAGAGACAGCAAACACATAGGCTGCAGCAGGCCAAGCCAGCCAGAGCCTTCCCCCCTCCACCTCTCCTAATCACGCTCCAGGCCAGTGCCCCCTTGTGGGGATAACGGAACCATCCCAGTGCCATTATCAGACAACCAGTCGGTCCTGAGGCGTCTACCCTGCCCTGCCCACTCCTTCCTGAGAAAGCCACAGTACAGCCTCTGGCCCACATGCTCCTCACCCCCACCTTCTGACCAACCTGGTGCTTTCCTGGCCTCCCCTCTCCTCCAGGGAACTGTGAACAATATGGCAGTCCTCTTCAGGTTGGCTGGTCTCACCATACTGGGATAACAGTAAAACCTACATCTTACAACAGTCCATTCTGGAAGCAAACATTATCCCTGGAAATCCTGGAATGAGGCCAGAATGAGGATCCTGAAAATTCGTATCCTGAAGGTGCCAGGACTTCTGGGAAGAGCCCAGCCCAACCAGGGGCCTCCTGGACAGTGCTATAGTGGGCAGAGAAGCCACCAATGAGAGAGGCCAGAGGCTGGAGTCGCTGGAAATGACCAGATAGGACAGGACAAGACCCCGGCAGGAAGGCGGGGAAGAGCAGTGCCCAGGACACTGGGGCCTCAGGAAGGGGGCAGAAGAAGAAACAGGTGGTGGCACCAGGGCGGCCCCAGGGGTTCAGCTGTCCAGTTCCTCCTTGATGCTGACGCGCAGAGGGCAGATGCGCAGTGGCTCCAGGGGGCCTTCCCCGCGCATGCCGCCCAGGTAGAAGTAGGGCCGCACGGGCCCAAAGCAGGCGTGGAAGGTGTACAGGTGGCACTGGCGCTCGATGTCGTAGAAGGACAGCTCGCCCTCCTCACACTCCAGCTCCACACGCAGGCGGCGCGGGATGGGCAGGACCAGCGGCGACGAGGTGGGGTCGGAGGTCACGCAGTGGTCCCCCTCCACGCCTTGCGTGCGGCACACGTACCAGAAGCCCGAGCGCGTGTCGTGGTAGCAGCTGTGTGAGTGGCCCTCCGAGTCCTGCCGGACGCGCATCACACCCACCCGCCAGCTTGGCAGCCCCCCTAGCGCCACCTCCCAGGCGTGGGAGCCCTGGGAGAAGACGCGGGAGCCCAGCAAGCAGGGCGCTGAGGAGAAGCGCTCAGGATTCTCCACCTGCACGCGGTAGCCATGGTTGGTGACGCTGGAGAGGTCGTCGGACACTGACAGCCAGCCGGCCGCAGTGTTGGGATCCAAGCTGAAGGGCACTGCGGGCAAAGGGGGACGGGGAGATCAGCAAGCCTGACACTCTCCCTTCCACCACATGACCCCAAACCTCGCTGGGTCCCACGGGCCCTGAGCTAAGGGTGGTGTCAAGGGCTGGACTGTGTCCTCTCGAAAGATCCATGGCAGTCCTAACCCAGCACCTCAGAATGAGACCTTATTTGGGAATGGGGTCATTGCAGATGTCCCTAATACGATGACTGACACCTTTGTAAACACAGAGGAGACACAGTCAGTCTCTTCTGAGGGAGAAAGCCCAGGCTGGCCAGCAAACCCCAGCAGCTAGGAGGAGACGAAGGCTTCAAAGGGAGGGTGGCCCTCTAACATCTCCATTTTGGACTTCTGGCCTCCACAACTTCCATTTCTGTCTTTTAAAGCCACCCCGTTTGTGGTCTTTTGTTAGGGCAGCCACAGGGAACGATTTGGGCAGGGACTCATAATGTTCGCAGGACCCTGTGATGTCTTTGAAAAGCATGAACCACTCCCCTGGGTCATCCCTCCCTGTAAAGCCAGGACACAGTGGCAAGAGTGGGCTGGAGTCCCCTGGGGAGAGGTGGCCCCGGGGTAAGGAGGTCTTTCATCACATACACAACACAGTTCTGAGCGGAGAGGGAAGCCAGTTTTCCTCTCTGAAGAGGTGGACGAGTGGGACAGGGCATAGGGTTAAACGTGCTAGGCACTGGGAACAGAGTAATCTGAGCAAGGCCAACATCCCTGCTGGCCTGGAGTACTCAAGCTATCCTCACTGGCCACAGCACACTGTCCTGACCCTGAGCCATCGTTAGCAGCAATAAGAAAACGGCAACACAGAAAGAAGCGCGGTAAACAGAATGTGTTAAGAGTTAGAGATAAACTCCTTGTTAACCTTTACTCTCTCCAAAGCTTTCCCCTGTGCTGTGTTTGCTCCTGCCTGAGATTTCAATAAAAGGCAGTGAAGAACGTTGGAGGGGGCCACACCCTTGTCTCTCCTCGGGGATGGCTTTCCGGTGTTGGCCTCCCAGGATCCCCTCAGTTCAAGGCAAATGGATTGAGTAGGTGTTAGTATTTTGCATCAAATCACATCGACAGCAGGGTTTCAGGACCCCCAGAGGAAAGTGCTGTGCCAGGAGGGTGGGACTGTCAGGCCAGAGTGAAGAGGACCAGAAGCCCTGGCAGGGGCCAGGGGCCAGGAGATCAGCTGAGCGATGAGGGAGCTCAAAGCAGGTGGACCCAGCAGAGACGAGTCCACCTGGCTCTTTGCTAGCGTGAGGCACTGGCCCCCATGCTGGGAACACCTGCCCGCATCCCGCTCACCAGATTCGACAGACGTAACCATCTTTTTCCAGACACGGTACTGCAGGGAGCCCAGATACTTGCAGACATCGATGAGCATGTCGGGCTGCACAGGCTCTGGCTCCGAGGTACATAAGAGTCTGGGAAGGAGAACCGGGTATTGAGCAGGGCCTGGGTCAGGTATCCTCGGCCAAACTGGGTTAACTGGAATCCAGCAACAGGACTTGTTCCCTTGCCTTGAGCCCAAGTTTCCTGGCCACCTTCCCCAAGACAAGACTGAACTGGACTTAGGTGGGACATGGGCCAGGAGCCAAGTGGGCTGCTATAGCCCTTCAGTGTGCAGTACCAGGCTCACCCTGCCCGGGCTGGGAGGAATACAAACAGGAGGTTCTTTGCCACGGCTGCCATTCTTGTGGGCAGAAATCACACACATCTGCCTCAAGGCATGTCTGAGCTGGAAGAGACCCTACAGGTGCTTTAGTCCACCAGGCTCAAGGTGTCATCCAGCCTTGGCTTGCACACTGCCAGTGAGGAGTGAGCACAGCGAGCTCACTGCTGCCCCCAGCTCTCTCCCCCACCTTTGGGCAGTTCCACCTGGGACACAGCTCTTCCTCATTCAGCCCTGTGAACCCAACAACCATTAACACCAACCAGCACGGCCTGGGGCTCCCAGAGGCAGGAGGCCAACCAAGAAGCGAGCCTGGTATTAGATGACCCACTGAGAAACACGAGCCATTCTCTCCCTTCCTGCACGGTGGACAGGGACTCCCCACTCTAAAGAGAATGATGTTCCGCCCCAGCACCGCCCACATTGAGAATGCTGTGGAAGAGGGCTGCCTCCCCCCTGGCTAGGCCCCATTCTCTATGTCACACCCAGCTGCCTGTGTTGCTTGTCTGGCCCTGGGGCCACTGAAGTTTGTACCCTGGTGTCCTGCCTGCTCATCCCCTCCCCTCCACCAGCTTTAGCAACTTACCGGCGTTTTCGGCTCTTGTGTTTCTGGGGAAAAAAGAAAAAGAAACACAGATGTAGAGAAAATGTATGTTTCTAACCACAAAGGGAGTCATGACACCACGTTCATAGGTCAGAAGACTTAAATATTAAGATATCAAACTTCCTGCTACTGTTTGAATGTGTCCCCTAGAAGCTCATGTGTTGGAAACCTAATCCCCAGTGCACCAGTGTTGGTGAGATGAGACTGAGTCACGAGGGTGTGGTCATTAATTATCACCGAGTGGACTAGTTACCATGACTGCAAGCTGTCAGAAAGAGAGTCCAGGCCCCAGCACCGCTCTCTGTTGCACAGGCCACCTTCCGCCGTGAGATGACACTTGCCCTATGCCAGAGCCATGCTCCTGGGCTTCCTGGCCTCCAGAACACAAGCTGAATAAACGTCTATTGTATACAAGTCACCCAGCCTATGGTGGTCTGCTACAGCAACAAAAACCAAGTTCCTCCATAGATTCAGTGTAATTTCTATCCCAGCTGGCTTCTTTGCAAAAACTGAAAAACTGATTCCAAAAGTCATACGGAAATTCAAAGGACTCAGAACAGCCTAAACACTGTATTATTCAGCCAGAAAAAGGAATGAAGTATTGATAGATGCTACAACATGACTAAAGTGTAAAACACTAGGCTGAGTCAAAAGGCGTCACCAAAGGCCACATATCATCAAATTCCACCACTTATCTGAAAGATCTAAATAGGTAAATCTAGATGGGCAGAAAGTAGGCTTGCCAAGGCTTCCCTGGGGTGATGAAGTGCTCTCAAATTCATAGTCCTGCCAGTTGCCCAACTGTGTATACGCTAAAAATCATAGGACTATACAGTTTAAACGGGTGAATTGCACAGTATGTGAATTATATCTCAATAGGGGTTTTTTTTTCTTTTCAAAAAAAGGAGTCACACACCGTTCTTGAAAGTACTCTGGGTACTAGGCAAGACAACACTTCCAATTTCCTAAAGAGAGCTGGCAAGAAACCTGGCTTTTGGAACCCAGCGAATGATTTCATCATCAGTGGCGTTCTGGAGACAGGAGACATCACAGGTCAAGGAAAGGCTCTGATAAAGCAGAGAACCCATAAAGGTCCAGCCCAGGACATGACACCTGCCTGGACAGAGACAGTCTCTGCCCTTTGTTACTCTGTTCTACAAAGTCTCCCTTTTCCAGAGAGTTCAGCTGCTTTCCTGGTAGCAGAGCAACCCTGCTATCCTGACTGATGTACAAACCAGCTTTCAAGTTACAGGAACTTCTCTGTAAGGACCAATGACTCATGAGGTGAAAATGAAATCAACAAAGGAAGTAAGATGGACTCAGTATGATGAAAGAGAGAATAAAAATCATCTTAAGAAGAAAGAATAATATGCAGGCATCATATTTAAATCCGAAACTTAAAATAACTGGATAATTTTAAGAGACTCCATTGTATAAAAGGGTAGAGGGAAGAAACAAGACACAAAAAATGAGGGCAAGAATGGGTGCAAGAGAATGTGGGCCGGGGTCGGGGGGGGTGGGGGGAGGGGGGAGGGAAGAAAAAGTTAGATAGAAATTAGAGGCTCCCAAGGAACTCTGCTCTAATGACAATCTTTTTAGTCTTGACATGAAACACATCACGTATGGGCACCTATAGGCCAGTACCCAAGAGCTCTGGGAAGACTGGGTTGGGCACAGCTGATGAGCACCATCTCCTGGTGGTCCCTGGCACCTGCCCCCTAGCCCCTCCCCTGAATCCAGATGCTGAGCTCCTTACCATGAGAAAAGAAACATCATCTTCCTTCATCTCCATCTGCAGACGCTCAATCTCACGGGCCAAGGCCTCCGTCTCTTCTCTAAGCTGTTTCATTTTCTCCTCAGCCAGAAGCTGCTTCTGCCTGGTCTCGAGGGCCATGGCGTCCAGAACGGCCTGCTCCTCCACCCTCAGGAACTCACGCAGCTTGCCAAACTCCTGGCGGATGCGACTTTCCAGCCAGGCGGCCTCCCCCTACAGCGGGGAGGTGGGAGGCAGAGGTCAGGTGCGCAGGGGACCTCAGCCACCACCCAGCCCTGAGACTTCCAGATTCCTGCTAAAGAAATCCTATGTAGAACCCTTACAGATGAAAGCATACACTTTGAATCATGAACACAAAAAGCATTTAAAAAGTGAAGACAAAGAAGTATTTCTTATCTTGGAAGGAGAAAAACATTTCTGGGCATGACATGAAACCTTAAGGAAAGAATGAGATAATTAAATACATAGAAAATACAAGGTTTTGTATGGCAAGACTATTAATATAGTTAAATATACAAATGTAATTCTATAACAACTACTGGAAAAATAAGTCAAAAGCTGTGCTCCAGCAATGGCAGGTAAGCAATCTCACCTTGGGAATTAGAGTTCAATACAGAGGCTCCTCGACTCATGATGGGGTTACATTTCAACAAACCCACTGTAAGTTGAAAATGCATTTAATACACCCAACCTACCAAGGATCATGATATAGTTTAGCATACCTTAAATGAGCTCAGGATACTTACAACAGCCAACAGTTGAGCCAAATTATCTAACACAAAGTCTATTTTTTTTTTTTTTAATAGACGGGGTTTTGCTCTGTCTCCTAGTATGGAGTACAGTGGCATGATCATAGCTCACTGTAGCCTCGAACTCCTGGACTCAAATGATCCTCCTGCTTTAGCCTCCTGAGTAACTACAGCCACATGCCACCATGCCTGGCTAATTTTTTTCATTTTTTTTTTAAAGACAGGATCTTGCTATGTTGCCCAGGCTAGTTGTGAATTCCTGGGCTCAAGTGAGCTTCTTGCCTTGGCCTCCCAAGTACCTGGGACTACAGGCACAAATTATCACATGCCCATACTCCACCAAATCCTGTTTTGTAATAAAGTGATGACTCTCTCATGTCATTTATTGAATACTATATTGAAAGTGAAAGACAAGATAATTCCATGGGCACCTGAAGTACAGTTTCCACTGAATGCACATCAATGTCACACCAGTGTAAAGTGAAAAAGAAAATCAAACCATTCTAAGTTATGGGCCACTGGTATGTTTATGGCTCTGGTCTTACATTAACAAAACGATTCGGTGACAAAGTGAAAATGACCAGAAAAGGTGAAATGATTTTACTAAAAAAGAAATGACAAACTATGGAAAGTATTATTATTCTTAATGTACAAAGTACTTTTACAAATCAACTAGGAGAAAAGACAAATATTCCAAGGGGGAAAAAAGATCGTGAACTGGCATTCGTAGAAGACACGCAAATAGGTATTACAGTAGTAAAAAGATGTACAAACTTACCGATAACCAAAGACACGAAATGGGAACAGATAAAAGACTGACAGTGGCATGGTAGAGAAAGTGGAAACCCTGGTAAGAAAAATCACCAGTGCAAAGTCAACTGTCATCCTCACCACTATACCTGACAGCCTCGCCATAAAGGGGTGACACCAAAACTTCCACTTCTCTCATCGACTGGATCAATGGAACTTAACAGCACTGATCAGAAGAAAGAATTCTAGAGGCTTCACACTTGATCATGCTGCCCTTAGCTCAGGCGTCTACGCTGCCCGGGATGGGCAAGTGGTGTTGCTTCCTGGCCAGAAGGACACTCCCAATGACCGCCCCGTACGAGGCAAGCCAGTCAGATGGCTTCAGCCATGAAAGGAAATCAAGCAAAAGTGATAAACACAACTCCTGAAAAAAACAACTCAAAAGGTATCCTCCAGCAACGGCAGGTTAGCCATCTCATTTTGGAGTTGGAATTTCAGTGTATGTCCACGGCTCTGACATTTGATGACAAAATAATTCACCACAACAGCAAAGACTCTCCGATCAGTGTGTTGGTCTGTAAGACTGCAGGAAAGCTGAAGGACTTCTGTCTGCTGGGTGCTTTATATGCATTATCTTATCTGAATGTTTTTTTTAAAAAATCTTAGGAAGAAAGAATTGTTCTCTTTTTACAGAGGAGGAGATTAGCTTGGAGGAGGTTGAGAGATTTGCCTGCGGAACTTGGCTTGGATTTGAAAATAGGGCTGCGATGAGGTCACTGTCCTGGACAGTATTTCACACAATCCTGTCTTCTGCCCTGTGGCTCATGGTAAACTCCAAGTAAAGCTCTTTGGGCGAGGGACCAGCAGCCCACCAGGCATGTCTTAGCTGCTGGAGCCAAGCTGAGTCCCACTGAGCAGTAGTCACCAGGAGCCACATCAAATAGTGACAAATCAGAGCCAGGATCAACAGTCAGCAAACAGGTCCCCACAGGACCCAGATGAAGACAGAGTACTGAGGCCGAAAAGTGGAGACAGGAGAGCCAGTTCACCCCATTCCATTAATAAACACTTAATCCTCACTTACCCACTTCATTCATTCAATCAACAAACGTTAACTTTCATCTATTGTATGCTAAGAACTCTTCTAATAATTGCCAACAGTATGCTCTGCTTTCATTATATTCTGATGGGAGGAGAGAATTTAAACAACAAATAGAAAACAAAAAGGTAATTACAGGTAATGAGATGTCACAGAAAAAAATAAATCAGGGAGGTAGTGAAGAGGAGAGCTACTCTGAGCAGGTGATGAAGGCTTCCTGAAAGGGACACCTGAGCCGAGACACTAATGGCAAAGAGGCTGAGCCATTAGCATCAGAGAGAAGACTTAGTTCATTTAAGAGACTGAAGGCAGGCCAGGGTAGCAGGAGCAGAGTGTGCCGGGCTGAGAAGGACATGAAGTGGAGGGCCAGGCAGGGGTCAGGCATGGCCATGGAGCGTGGTGGGAAGCCACGGGGCAGCTTTCAGCAGAGGAGTGGCATGGCAGCTGTGTTTCTCTAAAAGGTCACCCGGTCCGTGAGCACAGCAGGATGCAAAGGCAGAGCATGGGCCAGGTGGGGCCAGATGAGCAGTGATGCTGACCTGGACCAGGCTGGCAGCCGTGGGGGGATGAGGTAGACAGGTGCAATGTATTTTGGAGACAGGGACAGGACTGGGGGAGTCCACATGGGGAATGAGAGGACACAGGCACCACTTGTGAACCCCAGGTCATCAGGGCTTGAGTGCAGGGCAGGTGGGGAGGAGAGGTATGTGCTGAAATTATTCTTCAGCCACAGTGCAGATGGTAACCTCCTCCTGTGGCTCAGAGGGCCCACGCTGGTCAACAGTTAGCTACTAGGTGACGTTAGCTAAAGCCAGGCCAGCCCACCTTCACCCATCCCCCACCTGCCCAGTTCAGCCCTCATGCTCACTCACCTGATTGTGCTTGGCAATGGCCTCATAGGAACGCCGCATGGCCCAAAAGGCCTTGGCCTTCTCCCGCAGCGTATGCTCCATGTTCCTGCACTTGGCCTGGCGGGTGAGAAGAAGAGAATGTGGGGGGGTAGGTCAGGCTTGAGGCCAGGCAGGGAGAACAGACACACCACGCCTGCACGGGAATGTCACTTCCACTGAGTGTGACACAGCTGTGTTTACCGACCCAGACAGTACCGAGCGCTGCAGGCACAGCTGAGCAAGCAGGCTCCTGACCTCGAATCATAACTTTACAGCATAAAGGGTGCTCAGAGGGGGGGACAGGGCTGTCTCCTCCTGTGCTACTCACAGTACAACATAAAGGGGAGGCCTGCTTGAGCCCAAAGCTGGGGCCTGAACCCCTGGGCTGTGTGGCTAACAGTAAAAGCAATGTGGTCACAGTTCCCCTTGCAACTTTCCAAACTGGAGGGGTCTGCCATCACTAATGTGTGGGTCTGATAGTTGGGGCTAACTTGGTCACTCCCCTAGGGCTCAATTACTTCTCACCTAAATATGCCCCCCACCCCTCCTTAATCTGACGTTCTAATTCTGTTTGTATCAGTAAAATACTTTACGAAGGAGGTTCAAATAGTTTTTGCTTAGTCCGTTTTGTTTTTAAAACTTTAATTGTTGCTTCTGATCTCCTTGGACTCCTTAAAGAATGACCTTGACTTTTAGGCTGGATTCCCACTGTTTGTCCAAGACCGATCATTTTCTCTCCACCATTTCTACATTGAGAAAACTTCTCAAGTTTTTTCTTAGGAAAACTAATAACGATTCTAATAATATTAATTATAAATTAACTATCTCTTACTGTGCCAGGAACTACGCTAATTACTTGACAAAGTATATCATTTAGTCATTATCCTTACTAGGTAAGTAACATTATCCGCCTCGTTGTATGGATGAGAAAGTGAAGTTCAATGGGAAAATGACCAGCCAGCAGTGTGTAGCCGGTACCCAGGGTGTGAACAGCTGTGCAGGCAGCCACTATGCTGGCCACAGTGACCCCATCCTCCTGTGCAATAAGCTGCTTGATGTTGGGGTGATTTGTTATGTAGTAAAAAGTAATACAGATTGTCCCCCCAAAGCCTCCTCCCCACCCAGACCTGATTTAGATCATCAGAGTCTGAATTTTGGATGAGGTATTTGGGGAGCTTGGTGAGGGTGAGAGAGGGATGTGATACATTAGGAGCCAGAGGGCAGATGAGGGGCAGCCTCAGAAATGGCCCCAGGGATCCCCACCTCCTGGTACTGAGGCCTTTATAAAATCCCCTCCCCTGTGAGCTAGACCTGGTGACATGTTTCTAAATAATAGAATGTGGCAAAAATAAAGGTAAGTCACCTCTGAGATTAAGTGGCAATGCCGGTGCACTCCCAGCCTGGGTCTCTTGCTTACTCATATAGATGGCAGCTGCCATATGGCAGTCTACCCCTTAGAGTGGCCCAGGAACTAACAGTGGTCTCCAACCTACAGTGGTGAGGGACTGAGGCTCTCAGACCAACAGCCCAGGAGGACCTGCATCTAGCCAACACCTCCAAGTGAGCCTGAAGTCGGACCCTGCCCCAGGTGAGCCATCAGATGAGACCACAGCCCTGGCCATCACCTCCACCGCAGCCTTGTGACTCACAGAAACTGTGAGGTAACAAGTGCCTGTTGTTTGAAGGTGCTAAGTATTGGGGACATGTGCTGTAAGAAACAGAGAACAGCCCATCAGTCCTGCTCGGCAGCCTAGCCTTTTACCTCTTATGGTACAAAAAAACAAAACAGTTGCTGATTTCATTTTCTGTCAGTTCTATTTTCTACTTATTCTGATCATTTTTGTGTTAACAGCAGGCAATCATAAGCAAGTTCCCTAACTTCTCTGGACCTCAGTTCCCTCATCTGGATAAGACTACTGAGCTCAAAGGACTGCTGTGAGGACTCCACAAGTCAATCCACATGAAATGACTGCAAGAGAGTGGCAGACACGTGCCAGGCATCCAGTGAGGACTGGCTCCTATTACCTACTGAGCGCTGCTCACATGCCTGGTAATTTAACTCTCCTGCTGGTATGTGCCAGCTTTCTGTGGCAACTCAGTCTCACCCAACTCCAAGTCAGTCTCCTGGATCTTTCCTTCCCTTTTATGTTTACACTGCACCTGCCCAGCATGGACTGCTGACGCCACACCACTCAGGAGCCTCGGTCAGCAGTGTTTAAAGACTCCTGCCCTGCCACTGGGCATATGCTGTACCAGGAGACAATGACCATCCTCTGGTGCAGCTGGGGAGCTAGCAAGGTTGGCCTAAAAAGTGAGATCCGAGAAGGGGGTGAGTAGTTAGGAAAGGGAGGGAAAAGTATTAGAAGGGGGCAGACTTGGAATGTGGCTTGAGAGACACCCGGAATACACTGGGGTTAGATTCAACCAGACTGATTCTAAGAAGGTAAGGGGGTGGGGTGAAGTTCTGGGGCAGGAAGAGGCTGGCGGCAAAGAATGATTCAGGTCAGTCCCATGGGATGGGTAAGAAAAGACTAGCCAGGCAGGTACAGTAACTCACACCTGTAAACCAGCACTTTGGGAGGCCAAAGCAGCAGGATCACTTGAGTCCAGGAGTTTGAGACCAACCTGGGCAACAAAGCCAGACCCTATCTCTCTTAAAAAAAGAAAAAAAAAATTAGCCAAGCATGGTCCATGCACCTCAGGAGCCTGAGGACGGAGGACTGCTTGAGCCCAGGAGTTAAGAGGCTATAGTAAGTGGTAACTGTACACTGCCCTCTAGCCTGGGGGACAGAGCAAGACCCTAAGGAAAGGAAAGAAAAAAACTGGACAGGGCAGCTCACAGGCCTACAACTCCATGGGACTTAGGACAAGTCTGCTGTTGAAGACAAGCCACAGAGAACTTCGACCAAAAGTCCGAAACCTGAGTTCTAATCCTAGGATGTCACATGTTAATTCCATCACCACAATGAGTTTCTGCTTTCCAAGTTTCTGCTTTCTCATTAGTAAAATGTAACCACCTCCTCATAGTCTCTTGTGGGTCTGTGTCTGTGTCTCTTGAGGATGTTTTCATTTCATGATAACCCAGAACAATACTAAGATGAGCCTATTCTGAGTCAGCTCGTAAACAGAGAGCTGACACACACTTTTGGCTCCTACGACTTCAGCACCAGCGTGTGTATTTTGTAACAACTTACGCGCTATCAGACTATTACAGCATTCATTGCCTTGGCCTAGTAAGAAAAATACACTTAGTAAGTGCAGAATGTGCTGGAGCCAAATGAAGGCCAATCCTGTCACGTGAAAGTTTCAGAGTCCTTAAAACAGGGACATTTTGGCAAATCAGGTAATCATTTGGAACAGAGTAAAAGAGGAATTAAGAGTATTGTTTCCAGGAGGAGAGATTTTGTTTCAGCAAAATGAAACCCTGTAATTATTTTATTATTGATTTTATTATTTTATTATTGATATTAAGTTTTATTTGTATTTTATCTATCAGCTTCCTTTGCTTTTTTTGCTTAAATGTTGTATAAGCAAGTGAATTTACACCAGTTTCATGTTTGTGTGCGGGCAAGTAACTTGATAAAGTAAGTCACACTGTTGTATTATTTTCTTCCTTTAAGAAGAACGTGGAGTTGTTCAAGTTTGAGAAACGTTGCCCTGTAGGATTTCCAAAGGTCCCTCCAAGCACTCATCTATTCTAGAGTTCTAATTTAAACACTAAGCCATGCTCCAAATGTCATCAGTCATTCCCACCACCTGCACTGCACTTAGGACAAAAATCCCAGCTCCCTAACAAGCATCCCCTCCCTGTCGGGTCTATCCTGGACCCCTCATTCCTCATTTGAAACATCTCCCCCTCACTGCAGGCCATGTCCTGCACCCCCTCACTGCTAGCTGCCCTCTTAGCTCCTCTCTGTGAAATCACTTCCTCAGAGACTCCTTCACATGCCCCACCTGACAAGAAGAGGCCCCTCTTACAATCTCCCACCCCATCCTGCACTGTCCTTCACAGGAATGTCAGGCTGCATCAATGTAATTTTTAGTGAGATGATTCAATAATGCCCACCTGACTCCATGGAGGCTGGGTCTATGTTAAACAGTCCTGTCCCGTACTGGACACACTATGCCTGGCACATAGTAGGCACTCAGTCACCACTTTCTTTGGCCAACTCACACACAGGGGGTCAACAGCCACTCACATCTCTAATGCCCACACATACAGCTGGCTGTCCCGAGGGTTCTGGGATGAGGGAAACCCCCCTCAAAGTCCAGAACCAGAGTGAGCACCGAACACGGCCCCAGGTAAACTCTCTACTTGCTCTGTGACTTTGGACAAATTATTTAACCTGAGACTCAAGTCATTGTCTACCTATAACAAACTGAATAATGCTCCCACCCCCCCCCCCACCTGATGTGCACTTTCTGAACCCTGGAACCGGTGGACTTGTTACTTTACACGACAGATGGACTTTGCAGATGATTAAATTGATACAGGGAGATTATCCTGGATTAGACAGTTGGGCCCAATGTAATCACTAGAATCCCTGTAAGAGGGAAGTAGAATTAGTTACAGAAAGCAATGGGACAGAAGATGCGGACACAATGATGTACTGTGGGGGTGGAGGGAGGGACTCCAGAAGTGAGACACCTTGATTTAGGACTTCCAACCTCCACAACTATAGGATAGTAAGTTCATGCTGTTTAAAGCCATTATATTTGTGACCATTTAGTATGGCAGTAATAGGAAACTCGTACACGACCCCATGGTGTTTTTGTAAGCATTAAATTGTTGAACACTCAATGCACCCAGCACACAAAACATGGTAGCTGGCATGATTATTACTTTTGCTGAGCTCCATACATAATTGCCAAAGTTATCTTTTTCCAAACCATTAATCTCATCACAAAATCCCTTACTTAGAACCTTCGAGGGCTCCCAAAGCACACAGTGGAAAAGCCCCTGGGCTGGTCACACAGCCTCTGACCTGCCCCTTCTTCCCTCAGCCTCCTCTAATCACACAGAACCCCACCTTGACTCCTGCCTGGCTTTCCTACTGCCTTACAGTCCCGTTGAACTTCCTCAAAACGTATATGGAAACTGTAGTCAACTTTTGATATTTTATAGCAAAGGCACTGCAAAAAAAAAAAAAAAAGGAGAGGGTGTTGGGTGATGTTCTTTCTCACCGGGAGAGGATGGCTTGGCCACGGGTGCAAGCTCGCTCCTAAAATTGTTTAAAAGCAAGAAACGACTATACACTCTTAGGTGGCATGTAGCAAAATGTCTTTATTTTCTACTCCCTTTTATTGGGAGCTAGTCACGTACACCACATTGATCAATAATCTTAACATCCTCATTTCTTATCTTAAACTATAGAAAAGAAAGAAAGTCCAGGAATGTGAGACAGCCATCATAAGATTAGCC
>CAUYQV010080494.1:0-11829 GCA_963574575.1 Galagoides demidoff
ACCTGTGGTCCCAGCTACTTGGGAGGCGGAGGCAGGAGACTCGCTTGAGCCCAGGAGTTGGAGGTTGCTATGAGCTGTGATGCCATGGCACTCTACCCAGGGGGATAGCTTGAGGCTCTGTCTCAAAAAAAAAAAGAAAAAACCAAATTAGCCTTTTCTCAAACTAAACTTGTTAATTTTGAGATTTTTTTTTTTCTTTTGGCAGGTTTTGGCCGGGGCTGGGTTTGAACCTACCACCTCCGGCATATGGGACTGGAGCCCTACTCCTTTGAGCGATAGGCGCCGCCCTAATTTTGAGATTTTAACAAGTCTTCTCTCCTGTTTTCTTAATGCTACCATACTGACCTCTTCTTCCTTATCTCCTTGCTAAATGTCTTGGTTTGCTTTGCCAACAGTTTCTTCCTTACCGTTCTTCCAGAAGCTCATGTTTTCAAGTATTCAATTTAGCCCTCCTTCTTTTATGCAACTTCCCCCTGAGGCTGCCATTTAATTCTCTTCTATGCTAATGATGTTTCACCCATTTATCCAGTTGACTTTTACTGTGTGATCTGAGTGGATGTTTTGCTTTTCCTCTAGTATTCCTAACCTGGTTAATTAGTTGCCCCATGGCACCAGACTAGTGACCTGGGAAATCATACTAGTTTTCTTGTCTTTCTGTACCCTCTAAATTCAGCTGGGCGTCAAGTTTATGAAATCTTTCCACCTTCACTGCCCATAGACAAGCACGTATTTGTACTCTGCCGTGGATTACTATAGTAATCTCATAACTGGTCTCTAAGCTTTTTCCATCATCCCATTGATTCTCCATTCTGGTTCCAGGGAGAGGTTTCTATAATGCAAATGTGATTTTGTTAGTCCTTGACCTGATACATATCCATGGTCCTTTTCAAGGCAAGAACAAGAAGAGAATTACCACTGTCACCACCGTTAATCAACACGGTTCTAAAAATTATAGCAAAACATTAGTAGGAGAAAACAAACTGGAATATAAATATTTTTAGAAGTAGAAAATGTCATCATTGTACCTCATATGACTATAAAATTGAATAATCTAAGTATATCAATTTTAAATCTATTAAAAATAATGAGAGGAAGGGCAGTTAAAATAAATATACAAAACTAAATACTTTATAGATACCAGGAATTATCAGTTAGAATAAAATGGGAAAAATTGCTTTTACATGCATGCCATGAACTCCTGTGTGTGTGGGATACATGGAGGAAAGGTGTGCAGGATACTAAATGAATAGAATTCTGTAATTTTATTAAGAGATCCTTTAAAAATGACTGAAATAAGTGAACAGACATAGCATGTTCCTGCCACAGAACACATTTTTCATCTTATTTCTCCCATGTTTTTAGATGTTTGTCATCTCATACAGGAACCACTTTATTTGCCTCCTCACTGGCCTTTCTCTTTTTGGAATTCACAGTCACTCCTGTGAAACCTTTAAATCACTCCGAGCATATTAGTTATACACTAGTTTTAATTTGCAAATCAACACAGTTATATTTTCATTTTTATCTTGTCATCTTTGCTCAGAAACCTTCACGAGGAAGCCCAGTCACTTCAGGTCAGAGTCTGAACTTTGAATTTTGCTTTCAAGATTCAGAATAATCTCATCCTTCTTTAGTTTTAGTTCTTACCATCTTATGTAATTCTCGATTGCAGGCCAATTACATTTTATTATTTCTCTATGGTTCTGCCACCACCTCGGCCTATACAAAGTATTTCTACCTTTCAGAGTCCTGGACAGGTTCATCTCTTCCTTTTTTCCTCTTCCTCTTTTTATCTTCTTCGCTTCAGTAAATATTTTGAATGCAGAAGATGCATAGTGGATAAATATGAATTACCTGATATATGTGTGTAAAATAAATAATAAATGAATGACTGAAAAGGATTTTTCTTAGTGTGTTGGTCAGCTCTTTCTTTACTTTTGCATAAACTCCATAATGATTAACATAATAAATTATATTCTTTCTGCTGGTCACTTCCTAATGGAAGCTGATTTAGTAAGTAAAACATGTTCCTTTATTTAGCCAAAATTTAATATATTGCAACATAATGGGTAGGCTGCTTTTTTAGAATTTGGAGTTGACTATTAGTGATTTTTTTCATTCTATCTGAATCTTTCTGCCCGCTTCTCTTGTTCATTTTTGCTAAAGAGGCCATATGTCATACAGATAATTACAGTGGACTGAACAAGTTTCCCAAGGGCAAAAGCAATTGTCCATGAAATTGAGAGGAAGGAGTATAATGATAAATAGGAAATGGAAAACTTGTCAATACAGTAAATCTCTTAGTGGTTCAGTTGGAATTCTTGGTTATTATTACCTAAATCATATTAAATTATTTGAGATAAGTTAACCTTATCAGTGGCTTGTGTAAGTATTTTAATAAAGTGGAGTGATTAATAAAATTAAGGAATATAAATTCATTTTCTAAATTTTACTTGTATTAAAAGTGTGATATTTTCATGATAACGTTTCCTTTTCTAAAGTCTGCATGTCAGGACAGTTATTATTGAGGATGTTGTATAATGTATCTTATTTGGTCCACCAGTGATACGTTTTTATTATAAACTCCTTGCCGAATACATGTTTCTTTACTATCTTGAGGTCTCTGTAGCATCCAGTCTGGTATTTTGCACATAGGAAATGCTGAAATAGTGGGTTAATACAGTTGCTCTCTAGCATTCTGTGTTGGCATAATGTACATTCTGTAGCTGTATTTATTAACATATAGGCTATATTGATAGATAATAAATTTCTGTTCAGTTTTCAAGAAAGGTTATGTTTTAAAGAAATTGACATATTATGCAAATAGCAAGTAATTCATATTTCTGATTAATGTGCTTATTCTTAAATTAGAAATATCTATTTTGCTATATTAAAGTGGAAATGGAATAATTAAAAATAGGACTTATGTAGAATCTTACCCTATCATTTATTTTTTACTATCCTAAACAATACCAGCTTTTAAAAATAATAATGAAGAAGAGCCATTCACTCTTCCAATTTTTCATTAGGTAAAGAAATATAACATTTTGACAAACCATTTTTTTCCTATAATGTTGATAATTTTAATTCTGAGTTTTGATGAAAAGATTTGCATTTTGTTCTCAGGGGAGAGGAAATTCAGAAGGGAATAGGGATGAATTATACCACAGTGAGGGTTTGCAAGTTAAGGAATAAATTTTCCACTTGTCTATCCTTGGGCAGAAGTAGTAGGGCCTGGAGGCTCCTACCCTTCAGTGTCCACATGGCACACTCACGCTGTAAGGGAGAAAGGGGCAAAAAAGATAGGCTTTGGCAGCCAGCCGTCAAGAAACTGTAGATGGGACTCAGAGAAAAGGCTCCTCTTGAAAGATTAAGGGTTTCATTAGAGGAGTTGTAATGCAATTTAGTTGCCTTAAAACTGGAACTTTTAGTTCTTCATTTATTCTTAACGCATCCCACTGCCTAGAGCGTTTTCCTGTTCTCCATCATGCCCCTGTCCAGCAAACAACAATAAATATTCTCTGGCAGACTCCTCCTCTAAGCCTCAGTTTAGATAATACTTTCCCTGAAAGCATTCACTTTCCTCAAATTTGGTTAGAGTGGCCTCCTGCCTCCTTCTCCAGGACCTCATATTCCTCTATCATGCACATTACTCTGCATTACAGGTGTCTCTTTAAGAACCCACCTCTCCACAGGCCTCGAGATCTGTAGGAACAGAGACCAGAACCATTGTGTTTATTGTTATAGCCTCTGCATACTTTTAACATAGAAGAAGTTCTTAATAAATATTTGTTGAATCCTTGGCTGAATATATTTATATACGGATTAAATAAAATTTAATTAAAGCTATAGATAGCTTTGTAATGCTGAAAACTGTTTGGCTAACAGTTCCTGGGACATAGAGGAAAGCTCCTTGTGAGCCTTCACTAAGTAACATTCATGACAGTCAGCAGTTAAATATATCCCCCAAATCCCATAAAACTTGGTGCTTTTACCGAAACCCCTGACCTCACACATGATTATGTGCTTTTTATCATGTAAGAGGCTCTCAGCAAAATCTGTGGAAAACCACAGCTCATACAGGGATTCATTTATTCAACAAATAATCTATCAAAGGTTTACTGTATACAACGTTCGAAGAATACACATTTACAGATTTGCTCTAGATATAGCCCCTAACTCTGAAAGAAATTCAGAGGTTTAGTTTACATTCATATGTGAATTTTGTTAGAAAACAGAAACGATATAACCCAGCATGCTTTTATTTTCTCTCTAGCTTTCATAAAGCATCGAGCCGAAGTTACTATGCAAGTGTTGTGGTATGCCCGGCTCTGACATCTGAAAGCTTTTGCTCCCTTTGTTCCCGTTACAACAGGTTTTGTTGGGGGGGTAGTTTTAAAAAATCTTTATTTGGACCTGTGGATTAATCTGTAAACTACCTCAGCCCATTAAGAACTCAACAGAATGTAAATCTCAAGTAAATAAAAATATTGTTACTAGACATACCTTAAATGGTTAATATAATTTTCCTGTGTCCTCAGTAGAAATGCTGGATACTGGCTGCTGCATAGTAGAATAGGACCAGGAGGGTTAGGGACGCGTTGGGGAGAGCTCAGCTTTTCTCTTTAAAGATAGTTCAGTCATGTTTCCTTTTCCTTAGTCCTCCCTTGTCTCTCTTCCTGCCACATATTAACCTACCAGATTTGAAACTTCGATCTTAAATAATATGAAAATGTGGCACCAAGGTGTTTTTCTGTTATATTAATGGCATCTTAATCTTGTATTCTTTCTCGTCGGAAAAGTAAGAGAATTCTTTAAGAAGAGTATTTTAACCCTGCCAAATTTTGAATTACTTTTAGTCAACAATAAAACGTTTCTGCACATAAAGTACTTCCAAGAAACTCCTTAGTTCACAAGACAAAAACCGGTTAAGAAAATTGCTATGTATTAAGCCCTGTCTCAGAGGTTCTCTCTTCTCACTGCATATTAAAAGGTTCCCTAGGTAATTATAATGCACAGCTGGAGAATACTCTGGATTAGTGTTTTGGGGGTTGGGAGCTGAGAATCTGAAGAAAATTATAGATTCTCTCTTCTTTCCCCCCATATGCATATATGTACATAAAATTGTATTTATGGATTTTCAGAAGCCTATCTATAGATGTTGGTTTAAAGACCCAAGGCTACGATTAGTGATGGACATTTTGAAAACTAAGGCTATAAGGATGTGGACCACCCAGGTGATTCTAACGCACAGTAAAGCTTGAGAGCCATTGCCTTAGAGCTTTTGGCCTACTAAAGGGTTGAGTTTTTTTTTTTTTTAAGTAGCTATATAAAGAAAGATATTACATCTTTTGTAAAACCACTTCTTTGGCATCTAATAATTTTTGTAATGGAGCATGTTGTGTATTTCTGTCATAATCAAGTATTAGGCAAGACTTTTATATCCCCCCTGATGAACTGATAATTAATCATGATATCTGCATATCATATTGTTTATTTCTAATTTTGTGTCCAATTGTAGAATATGTTCTCAGCCTCTTTGTTTAGTTATATTGTTTTGTTGTTTTTTTTAATACGGAGTCTCTGTTTCCTGGGTAAGGGTGCAGTGGCATCATCATAGCTCACTGATTGCAACCTCAAGTTCCTGGTACAAGAATCCTTCTGCTTCAGCTTTCCAAGTATCTGGGACTTCAGGGATATGCTACCACGCTTGGCCAATTTTTTCATTTTTTATAGTCACTGGGGTCTCACTGTGTTGCTCAGGCTGGTCTTGAACTCCTAGGCTTTAAGCAATCCTTTCATCTTGGCCTTAAACTTCTTTTTATTTTTTGTATAATTATCTGTCCCCTTTCCCCCATTTCATAATGTTCTTTTAATGAAATAGTTTTTCTGTTATTCGCCATGTACAAAATCAGGGGTTGTGTTTCATTATAATAATGTCTACCCCAGTGAAGGATATAAACTCATATCCTGTGTATGGCTTGTTAAAGGATACTTTTCATAATAGTAATCTTTATTCTCATATAAACATAGTATGAACATGTATTGAGGATTTTATTTGACTCCTTTATGTAACCCATGTAAAATTTTACAAGTTACTCAAAGGAACAAACACACACACACACACACACACACATACAGGCAATCACTGAATGCTGAACTGAAATTACTAGTAGGTACAGAACTGGTTGCTGTCCACAGAGTAATAACGCATAAGTTTTGGAATCACCTACTGAGGGGGAGACATCACTTGCATCTCCACAGGACATTTGCTTGAACGGTTATTGACAGCCAAGAAATTAATCAAAACTGGAGGTTCCCTGGTATAAATTTCAGCCTTTGTAGCCATGAAAGGGTAGGAAATAGAGTGCAGTACCTTTAGTCAAAATATGTCTCTCGCTACTTAAGCCTTCATGTTACTGCCTACATTTTTTCTTTTCTTCTTTTTATTGTAGAAAATTGCCTCGTAGGCAATCTCAATCAGTTGGAAACAGTCCCTGCAGTATATCCTATGAGGGAAAAATAGACCTTTTATCAAAACTTATCCCTATGTTTTTCCTGCTTTAAAAAATGTTTACTAGTGGATGATCTACTGTGCTCTAAATTAGGATTCGCTGCTAATTTTGAATCTTTGTAATCTAAATATGTTTCTTACTTCATTTTTCTTTTATAGGTGGCTGACTGTTCGTGGGATGAAACGATAAAGATTTATGATCCTGCCTGTCTTACTGTTCCTGCTTGAGATACACTGTTCTTGTCAGAAACAGGTTGTTGGCTGGAGAACTACTTAACAGCAAATCAATAAACTGTTGAAAACAGACATTATACCTTTATATGCTATTCAGATTTCAAAAATTTGAAACTTACCTTGGATCATTTTTTAGACAGCTGATAAAGACTTTGGCTCTTTAAGCCTCGTATATAAGCCATATTTCTTAAAATCCTAAGGAATAATTAATGTTATATTATATAACTCTTATCTATTAAAATGTAATCTGTATTGTAAAATGTATTAAAATATCAGAGGTCTGTCAATTATATTGATAGTAATATAACTAATTTTTAATTTATTTCATTTTGATGTAAAATATAACACTGCTGTTCATAAAAATCAAAATAAACTCCATCTCTTAACCATTTATCATTTATGCATCTCCATCAAGATTGCTTTTTCTACTACATTATATATATGAACACAATATTACATATAATGGAGATATATCTGTGGTTCCGTAACAGGTATCAGATATATTTCTAATGTAGATTTCATGCATTTGTTTCTTTAGTGGCTATTTATTGAGCATCTGCTGTGTGCCTGACACATAGACTGGATGAGATTTTCTCAACAACTGGTGCCATGCTTTAAGAACATGTAATGTTATAAGTTAAGAGCTCACAACTTTTTTACATTTATCCATAGATACTGTACCCATTGCTATATTCTCTCTTCCTTCTCTCCTATCAAAAAATTTTAAAACTGTCCATTGAGCAGTCTTAGGTCCTACTGTAGATTCTTATTCTTGCTCTTGAAACTAGCCATAAGTAATGCTATAAATGTTCTTAGCTGCCTCCTTAAATCTCCTTGAAAAATCTCTAGGTGCTGATGAACTTAAAAAAAAAAAAGGTAAGATGTGCTGAATGCAGTAGGTCACGTAGCAGAAGGATTGCATGAGACCAGAAGTTTGAGACCAGCCTGGGCAACATACTGAGACCCTATCTCTACAAAAAGTAAAAAATATTAGCTGGGTGTGGTGGCTCACACCTGTAGTCCTAGGTATTTGGGAGGCTGAGGTAAGTAGATCACTTGAGCTTAGGAGTCTGAGGCTGCAGTGAGTTATGATGGCACCACTGCACTCTTAGCCTGAGCAACAGATGGGGATTCTGTCACGAAAAATTAGGTTAAAAGGGAAAAACTAATAAACAACTTTGCATAAAATTTATATTTTGTATAACATTAAAATGTGTTATAAGTGGCAAAAATCATAAATTAAGTTTTTGAGAATGTTTAAAGAACATTCGCTGCAAAAATAAACTGAAATGTATGTATATTGTCTTACATATTTCTTTGTTACTAGTTTCAGAAAACCAAATATGAAGACAGCTTAAGATATAAAACGAGAGCATAATGAAAAGGTAAAACAGAAGACATAAAGTAGAGCCAGGAATGGGACTTGAAAGTAAATACCTCAAAATCCTAGAAAATGTCTGTCTACTGAGCGGGCCTGAAGATTTCTTTTTTGAGACAGAATCTCACTACGTTGTCCTCAGTGAAGTGCTGTGGTGTCACAGCTCACAGCAACCTCAAACTTTTAGGCTGAAACAATTCTTTTGCCTCAGCCTCCCAAGTAGTTGGAACTACAGGTGCCTGCTGCAACACCCCGCTATGTTTTGTTGTTGTTGTTGTAGTTGTCATTGTTGTTTGGCAGGCCCAGCCCTCCTGTATATGGCTGGCACCCTCACTGCTGAGCTACAGGTGCTGAGCCAAGGGCTGAATATTTGCTGCAAAGATTTCTAGTCTCATAAATGGGAAAGCTGGTCAGTTACATGATTCAGTGCCTATGGTCTGAAGGAAATAGACTCTGTCCTAGTGCCAGGCTTGGCCCTAGAACCAGGCCTGACATATAGAAAGTGCTCAATAAATATTTATTAAATGAATGAATGATCTCAGGGAAAGTACAACTCATTTTGGTTCTTAGATCAGCAATACTAATTGTTTTTGAGAGGCTCCCTACAGAGGACACTGCTTAACATAAGTGCATTATAATGAACAAGGTGCTCAGATACAGCTGTAGAATTGTCATAATGATTAGTTTCATAGAGCTTTTTGTTGTTACTTTCCTCCATATAATCTAATGGCATCACACCAAGATACAGGTCAATAAAAGTGGGTCCACAGTGGGTGTTCTCTGTTTCTGCAGAAGTTATGATAGACCTTTAAAAACCAGACCATAATTAACAATGAACTGAAATTATTTATTTTCCCTTTAGAATGTAGGAGATTTTATTAACAAAATAATCTACCATTTGTCTTTTGAAACAAAAACTGTGATTTAAGAACTATCATCTCTCCTGATTTATTTTTTCCCCTCCATTTCAGGGATGTTTAGAATGTTGACTTTGTAATATATAACTCAGGTTCTGGGATCTATCCATGTGAGAGTCATCAAGTTGGTTCCTTGAGGTAGAATTGGAAAATTATAAAGAGCAAAGCTGGATTCTCTCCTGAAAGAGAATGTGTGAGATAAATTTGAGTTCTTGGTAGCTCACAAGCTAAGCAGCTTCTGGACTTTGGAAGACAACCAGTTATTCTTTCTAGGTTAGGAAGTTAGCATTTGTCCCCTGGCTGCTGAGCTCTTAGTTTTCATCCTGTCTGCCTCCCTAGGCACCTACACTGCAGTGACAGAACAGCACTAAGGAGTGGGTGAAGGAGAGGCAGACACAAAATTACTGATCTGGGATGGGAGCACTATGTGAGTGTCATGGTGTCCTAACTCACAGCAACCTCAAACTCTTGGGCTCAAGTAATCCCCTTGCCTCAGCCTCCAAAGTAGCTGAGACTACGGGCACCCACTATAGTGCTCAGCTAGTTTTTTCTAATTTTAGTAGAGACAGGGTCTTGCTCTTGCTCAGGGTGATCTTGAACCGAGCTCAGGTGATCTACCTACCTTGACCTCCCAGAGTGCTGGCCACCACGCCTGGCCAGAAATGCTTATATATATTATCCCTTTTAATCTTTATAACCCTCCCTTTTTCCAAAGAAGCTAAGATCCTCAGGAGTCATGATAACCAGGAAGAAATGAAACTGGAATTTGAAATCTGAAATGGCTGAATCCAAACCTATGGTCTTGCTACACAGCCTCTTTTTCTTAGGAATAACAGAAAGTGGCCCACTGAGAAACAGTCAAGACTTGGATCTCCAGTTATTAGATCCTGATCATTCCTGAGAAAATTACAAAACTGAGTTTCTGAGTCTAAAGAACTAAGAAGCTGACCCCGAGTCTGGGATGACCATGCCCAGGGAGATCCGGGCTGAGAGCCAGCTGTCCCTTCTGCCTTTGGCTGGCACTTCTTAACTGTATATCTTAGCAATAATTTGCCTCTTCCAAAATTGAACTTTCATTAAATTTCTTAACAGGCCTCTCCTTAGATCTGCTAAACCAGTTAAAGGATTTTTACTTTCATATATATACTGAATACCCCCATATCTGTACCTCCTGCCTTCCCCACCTGGGTTTCCCACAAGCCTTGGCACTGATTTTGTTCCAGGAAGCAGAGGTCAGTAGGGAGTATCTCAAAGGCTGATTATCACAATATGCATTTTGAAGTAGAAAAGTATAGATACATGTGTATGATACCCTATTTTATGTTTTGAAAGGGGGGGGTTTATGTATAAATATATACACAAAAAAGAGAAAGTTGTACAGCAAACAATAGCCAACTCTGTGTAGTATGATTGGAGATGATGAATTATAAAAATAGCTTGTTCACTTATATACAAAGTTTATTTTCCTTTCATATACTACAATCATGTGTTAGGCCTGTAGCACAGTGATTACAGTGCCGGCCACATGCACCAAGGGTGGTGGGCTGGAACGCAGCCCAAGCCAGCTGAACGACAATGACAACTGTAACAAAAAATAGCCAGGTGTTGTGGTGGGCACCTGTAGTCCCAGCTACTGGGGAGGCTGAGGCAAGAGAATCACTTAAGCCCAAGAGTTTGAGGTTGCTGTGAGCTGTGATGCCACAGCACTCTACCGAGGGCAACATAGTGAGACCCTGTCTCAAAAATAAATAAATAAAAATAATGAAGTAAGTAAAAATTTCAAAAAGACCAAATTTCCTTCTCAGGAAGCCTTTGTTCCCCCCAACTTGTTTTACTTGCCCTCCTGGGCACTCCTGTTTTCCTGACAAGTGATCCTGCTATTGTATTGGTAGTCACTTCATTGGGTTTCCTCACTCCCACCTGTGAATCCTCTGTGGCTTGAGGTCCTGACTACCTAGCACAAAGTACTAAGTCTATATGTTTGTGGAATTAATGAACTAAAGGACTTATTTAATTTCAGAGATAATAATCTTGAATACCTTGGTACCTTATAGTCAAACAGCTATTTGATGTTCAGATCTACCTTCTTGTTCAATTAACCTTGCTAAACATAGTATTCTTATTTTTTCCCAGTTTTCTGTAGTAACTGGTTTTGTGGGAGATGGGGTTAAGATTTCTTTTTTTTTTAAAGCCCTAATAGAAAAGAATTATTTACAATAAGGCGGTGAAAATGTGCTGTTTTATGTCACCGTGGGTTTCAAATATTAAGCTAAATTGTCTTTCCTAAACGAGAAGGTAAGATAGCTGAATCAGTCCCAAATCTTTTACCTAATGTTAGTATCACAAATGGAAGCAATTATAATTGCGGGCAGAAATGAATCATTCCAAAAGTAGGTCTTGCAGCCACTTCTTTATAGTATTCACTTAAGATGGCTTGAAGCAGCCATCTTCTAATTGGAATGGTCCCTAGAAGCAGAAATCTGTAATTTGCTGATGTCTTTAAAAAAGTTAATTTTCAAAGTTTTCAATCTGAATATATTTTGCGTACACACGTACACCACACACATGCACACAATTTAAACTGCTGCTCAGACCTCAGCATTTCCTAAGGAAATAACATCAACCCTTTTCTTTTTTTTTTTTTATTTGAGATGGAGCCTCAAGCTATCCCCCTGGGTAGAGTGCCATGGCATCACAGCTCATAGCAACCTCCAACTCCTGGGCTCAAGCGAGTCTCCTGCCTCTGCCTCCCAAGTAGCTGGGAGCACAGGTGCCTGCCACAACGC
>CAUYQV010080495.1:0-11393 GCA_963574575.1 Galagoides demidoff
GCGGGTTTGAATCCCCAGCCTGGCCCGCCAAACAACAATGATGGCTGCAACCAAAAAATGGCCAGGCATTGTGGCAGGCGCCTGTGGTCCCAGCTACTTGGGAGGCGGAGGCAGGAGACTCGCTTGAGCCCAGGAGTTGGAGGCTGCTATGAGCTGTGATGCCATGACACTCTACCCAGGGGGATAGCTTGAGGCTCCGTCTCAAAAAAAAAGATTCGAGATTCCTGAAAATACCTGTGCCTTCAATGAAACCCTTTAAAGCAAATGGAGATGGAGACCCCAAAGACTACATGAAGTAATGGCAACTTTGAAGGAAAAAGGGAAGCAGTGCTTTCAGAAGGAAGAAAGGAGATCTCAGAGAGCCAGTCCAGGCCAGGGCTTAACTCTGGAGGTTGGAGAGCTTTGTCATATCAGCTGCTGCCAAATACCTGGAGACTTGAGGAGATGGTGATGGTCACACAACTCTGACCTACTTGGATTAAAGTGACCAGGAGCCTAACTAGCTCCAGCCACCTGGTTAGTCTTGGCAGCAGCCTCACTGAGAAGCCTTCTTGATGGCACTGCTCCCAGGCCCGCCTTCTCTGCACTCCCACCCCTGCTCCTGGCCACACAAGCTGTATACTGCTCTTCTGCTCAGCCTGGCTCATATGCAAATGACTCTTAAATCACCAGCAGATTCCTCCTTGATTGCCTTAAAAATCCACTGACAAAAGCCTACAAGGATATTAATCTTACATCTGACCCCCCAAAATCCTGACTCAGCTTTGTTATTCATCTTCTCCATCATATTAAACTCTGAAAAAGTCCTGGTCATTTGTGAAAGTAAAATTGCTAGTTACCTCAGACATGTAGTAAGCATTTACCAAATGCCTACTCTTGCCAGCACTAGGTGAGGTAGTGAATGCACTGTCAAAGGACAGATTGGGCCACTCACCAGGGGATATTCCCTGCCCACCTGCATGGATGATATAAAACCTCTCCTTTTAGATTGTCCCATGAAGCCCTCCACACACGCCCCCCACCCAGTATACAGTGGGTGAAAACTCAATAAATGGGAGGGGGAGGGACCAAGGGAGAAGAGGAAGGAGAGAAGAAATCACACCCAAGTCTTCCCAGGATGATCATATAAACAAAGATGGCACCTCTTTAAGGGTAACAACTCTCTATAGGCCTCTTAGGCCTAAGATTGTGCCCACTTTACACAGCTGGACTTTTGTTTCTCTCCACCATCAATCAGCTCTCACTTCTCATCTTTCTCTTCTCTTCCCCTGATATACAAGAAAACTGCATCATGGCATTGTGGCTAAAGCTATGAGGAAGATACATGTGCATGAGAGACCCATGAGGAAGTTAAGCCCCTTATCAGACTGCCCACATGTATACAAGGCAAAGGGTGCCTGGTCAAGGGGCAAGTGACAGGTGGACACTCCCAGAGACAGCAGCATGTGGAGCTGACCATCAGGACTGGTCTTCTGCCCACTCACTGGAGAGGAGTGAGATGGAGGCGGGGTGAGGGGTCTGTATTCTCTCTGAGCGACCTGGGCCCACAGCAGGTTTCCTTGTACAAGGAAATCTGTAGCTCAGCACAGTGGGAATGAGGCCCAGGGAGGGATGAGGGCACCAGGGAGTCACTCACAAGCAAGTTGTCACAGATGCCGCTGGCTACCTTCCCCAGAGTGTTGGCATCAAGAGGAGCTACCAGCATGAGGTCTGCCCACCTCCGCAGGTCAATGTGAAGGACAGGGTCAGAGCGGTGCTTCCACATCTGGGAGAGGAGAGGAAACAGTGTTACTGAGCCAGTCACTCTCCCAACATGGAGGAAAAGGTGTGGAGGGCCAAAGTAAGCCAGGTCCCATAAGTTAGGAACACGAGGGGGATCACTAACCTACCCTGCCCAAGCCTACCACCACTCCCTCTTGCAGCTAAGCTGGCGAGCACTGGCCATGGAGCAGGCAGCCTGAGAGAAACCAGGCCTGAGGAAACAAACGCCCCTTGTCTTTCTGAGCTATTCCCTTTATGGTTTGGTTTTCAAGAGAACTGACATCTGGCAGGGAACTCCTGGCCTGTCTGCTTAAGGCGGATGCTTGGGTTGTCCAAGCCAGTGGAAGGGCTCCAGGGCAGTGCGAAAAGGAGGGGGTGGGGTGGGGAAGACAGGCCAGCCAGAAATGTTCTAGGCTGAGTGTTTAGAAATGCCTGGCAGGGAACCCCTGTGAGGTCCACACTCGGGTCTAGTGAATTGGCCAGTGCCCACCCCACTGCAGGGGAGCAGAAGCAGAGCCCGGCGGCCGTGGGAAGAGAGGCACTCCCTGATGCTGGGAGCCACGTGGACAAGGCTGGTGGGAACAGAGCTTCTCTGTGGTTTCATCAGCCCAGATAAGTACAAGGACATTCAACCTCAGGCACCAGGCCAAAGCCCAGCTCCGCCTGGGGTGGGAGGGGACTGTGGGCCTCCTGCTGGCCAGAAGCTAGACAGATGTTTTCCTCATCACCTCTGCCCAGAGGGCCCTGACCAGTGCCTTAAGCCCAGCCTGTCTGCTCTGGCAGCCAGACCATAGGTTGCAGGGAAGAATGCACTGTCCTATTGGTGGAAATGCAATGGAACTCAGCCGGGGGGCGTAGGGGGTGCCCAGCACTGACCTCCCATTCATCAGCATCACTGTAGAGGGTGACGGGAATGTCCTGGGGACTGTAGAAATGTTTGGCTCTCTCAGTTGTGACCACTGCTACTTCCAGCTGTCACCAAGAAAAAGTAGAGAGGGAGAGAAAGAAAGGGATAAACTATTACCAAAGCCATAGCTAGGCCTGGAGGCCACAGAGAGCCAGGACAGGCAAGGGCTTTCTTCCCAGCCTGGCTGTAGAGAGGACTTCTCCTCCAGCAGTGAGCCCCATGTTTGCATAGCTACTTCCGCTGTCACCCAAAGGTCAGGACCTACCAGGTGTGGCCCTTTCACTTCCCTATCTGAGGGGTTGCTGAGGAATAAGTCACCAATTGCCTGGTGTATATAAAGCAGCAAGCTCCCGCCATTCAGGCAGAGTGAGGCCTGGTGGCAGAGGCAAGCGGGTGACAAAGAACTCAAGGCAACAGGGCTGGGGAGGCCATAGCGGCAGGAAGGGCTGGCTGCTTGGGAGGCTGTAGGTCTTGAGTTCTGTGCCACACCGCAGCCCTGCCCTCTGGAGGCCACACACATGTCCTGTGTGCATCCAAGCCCCTGCAAGAAAACACACACCCTCCATGTACTTCTAGGAAAGGGGCCTCATGGGCTCAGGCTACAGACAGGCTCCAGGAAAACAAAGCCTGTGTGCCCACACTCACAGGGTGAGAATAAGGTCTGTCTTCACACCACTCATTTAAAACAAATTACTAATGCAAATAAGGGGTAAGTTCAACCTGCTTAATGCAACAGATGGCTGTGGAAAACAGCACTCAGGAAAGTGAGTAGCACTGGATGGATTGGCCCTCATTTGTAAAACAAGATTTTAAGCTAACAAGCTGGCATACTAAAGAGGCCCAGAGGAAGTGGCTGGAAGGAAGTATAGGAAACCACATCTTCAGGGGAAACCACGGAGTCAGGAGAGGACATTTATCCAGGAGAAAAAAGTGTCAAGGGTGACAACAACAGAATCATGGCCTAGCCAGAGCAGTGGTCATGGGCAGTGATGTCCAGGACATATCCAGCCTGCAGACACGCTGTTTGGCCTGCACAAGGTTATAAATGTTTCTAAGCCAACATATACAAATAGAAGATTTCAGATAGAAAATCTAATTTCCTGGCTAATTTCCTTTTGAAAGCCTGAGAGCTCTGGCACTGCTGAATGCACCTGCCTACCTGGTAACAACTTGGGTCATGGAACAAGGGTTGCCTCTTACTCAACAGGGCATGCCCTACTGTCTCACTGAGCCCCCCCCTTTCACTTGTTCCCGCCTACTGTACAAGGCAGGGTGGGAGACACTTTCAGCACAGCAGCTAGAAGCAAAGCTGTGACCAACAAGAGTCTCAGAGTCGCTGTGGCTCTTGCCAATAATCCTCTAGAAAGTTGAGGCAGGTAGATTGCTTAAGCTCAGGAGTTCAAGACCAGCCTGAGCAAGACTGGGAACCCTGTCTCTATTAAAAATAGAAAAACCCGTTTGGTGTCATGGTGGGTACCTGTAGTCCCAGCTACTTCAGAGGCTGGGGTAGGAGGATCACTTGAACCCGGGAGTTTGAGGTTGCTATGAACTAGGCTGACTCTAGCTATGGGCAACAGAGTGAGATTCTATCTCAAAAAAAAAAAAAAAAGTCACAGAGAGGAAGACTCAAGAAGAACTTCAGAAGGTCTGAGGTTCCCATCTCTAGTAACTCGTCCATTCTCCATCTCATTCCGCCTTAGAATCTACCATCCCCAGAACGTGCAGAAAACCTCAGGAACATTTTTCGAGGTCCTTCAGATCAAACTCCCACTGAGTGCTGGAATCTTAGCCCTGGAGATGCCATGGGACCATATGAGGTCTAATCTTCACGGGGAGGACAGAGACAGTCATAAGGTAAAATAAGAGGCATAACCATATGAAGGATAATGTATAACTTTCAAACCAGCAGAAGAAAATTCAATCTACACAATAAAGGGCAGGAAAGGAGAAAAAATACAGAGAAAATACGTAATAAGTACAAAGCATCAAACAAAATGGCAGAGGTGTAATAGCAACTAGAGTAATATATAATGAACTAAACTCCCTCAATCAAAATTCGGATTCCTGGCTAGGAGTGGTGTCTCAGGCCTGTAATCTTAGTACTCTGGGAGGTCAAGGCGGGTAGACTACTTGAGCTCACGAGTTCTAGACAAGCCTGAGCCAGAGTGAGACCTTGTCTCTAAAAACATAGCCAGGTGCTGTGGTGGGTACCAGTAGTCCCAGCTACTTGGGAGGGTGAGGGAAGAGAATCTCTTGTGCCAGGAGTTTGAGGTTGCTGTGAGCTCTGACGCCATAGTACTCTACTGAGGGTAACAAAGTAAGACTCTGTCTCAAAAAAAAAAAAAAAATTTTGGTGGCACCTGTGGCTCAGTGGATAGAGTACCAGTTCCTTATACCAAGGGTGATGGGTTCAAACCTGGCCCCAACCAAACTGAAAAAAAAAAAATTCAGACTCTCATCTTGATTTGGTTTTGGGGGAGAGGGGGAAGACAGAGTTTTACTTTATTGCCCTAAGTAGAGTGCCATGGCATCTAAGCTTATAGCAACCTCAAATTCCTGGGCTCAAGTAATTTTTTTTTTTTTTTAAGACCTTGGTGTTGGCTCGGCGCCTGCGGCTCAAGTGGCTAAGGCGCCAGTCACATACACCTAAGGTGGCAGGTTCGAATCCCCAGCCTGGCCCGCCAAACAACAATGATGGCTGCAACCAAAAAATGGCCGGGCGTTGTGGCGGGTGCCTGTAGTCCCAGCTACTTGGGAGGCTGAGGCAGGAGACTCGTTTGAGCCCAGGAATTGGAGGTTGCTGTGAGCTGTGATGCCATGGCACTCTACCCAGGGGGATAGCTTGAGGCTCCGTCTCAGAAAAAAAAAAAAAAAAAAAAAGACCTTGTTGTTATTTACCACAGTCTACCAGGCTCAAGTAATCTTTCTTCCGCTTCCCAAGTAGCTGGGACTATAGGTGCTTGCCACAATGCCCAGCTAGTTTTTCTATTTTTGGTAAAGACAGGGTCTTACTCTTGCTCGGGCTGGTCTTGAACTCCTGAGCTCAAGCAATTCACCTGCCTCAACTTCCCAGAGTGCTAGGATTATAGGCATGAGCCACTGCAACCTGCCTCATCTTGAATATTTTTTAATCTATCAATATATTATCTAAAAAGACACATTTAAAACAGTAGAATATATAAAGGTTAAATAAAAGAATAAACTTCTGGCTCAGTGCCTATAGCTCAGCACTAGGGTACCAGCCACATACATTTGGGCTAGCAGGTTCGAACCTGGCCCGGGGCCAGCTAAACAACAATAACAACTACAATGACAACAACAACAACAAATAGCTGCGCATTGTGGCAGGTTCCTGTAATCCCAGCTGTTTGGAAGGCTGAGGCAAGAGAATTGCTTAAGCCCAAGAATCTGACGTTGCTGTGAGCTGTGACACCACTGTACCCTACCAAGTGCAACATAGTGAAACTCTGTCTCAAATAAAAAAAAGATGGCTTGGTGCTCATAGCACAGTGGTTATGGCACCAGCCACATGCACCAAAGCTGGAGGGTTTGAGCCCTGACCGGGTCTGCCCAACAACAGTGAAAACTGCAACAAGAAAATAGCCAGGTGTTGTGGTGGGCACCTGTAGTCCAGCTACTTGGGAGGCTGAGGCAAGAGCTTAAGCCCAAGAGTTTGAAGTTGCTGTGAGTTGTGATGCCATGGCAGTCTATCGAGGGTGACATAGTGAGACTCTGTCTCAAAAAATAAAATATAAGGGCAGTGCCTGTGGCAGAAGGAGTAGAGTAACAGCCACATATACCAGAAGTGGTGGGTTCAAACCTGGCCCTGGCCAAAAACTGCAAAAATAAATAAATAAAATAAAAAATAAATAAAAATTAGCTTGGTGCCTGTAGCTCAGCGGCTAGGGTGCCAGCCACATACACCGCAGTTGGTGGGTTTGAACCCAGCCCAGGCCTGCCAAACAACAATGACAACTACAACTCCAAAATAGCCAGGGTCATGCGGACACCTGTAGTCCCAGCTACTTGGGAGGCTGAGGCAAGAGAATCCCTTAAGCCCAAGAGTTGGAGGTTGCTGTGAGCTGTTATGCCATGGCACTCTACCAAGGGTGACATAGTGAGACTCTGTCTCAAAATAAATAAATGAAAATAAATAAAAAAATAAATAAGATATTGAGATGGATGCCAGCTGCCACCGACTTACACCAGGGGGCTGGGTAGGATGAAAAATGAGAATAACATAAGTCTGAAATGATGCCAGGCACCATCACTCTTAGATGGGGCCAGAAGAAAACAAGATAAGAATTAACAAGCTAAGTGCTGTGACAAATTGTTTTACTTATCCGCTAATTGTGAGATCTGCTTCAGCTTTATGTTACTTATCTGCTAAATGGCAAGGTTTCCTTCTGTAAAGGGTCATCGTCACCCCATGCTTGCTTTTTGCTTCTTTTGCCAGCTTTCAGACCACCTTTTTGCTTCCTTTGCCAACTTTCAGACTATAAAAACCCCAATGTCAGACCCTTCAAAGCTCTCTCACTGAGTCTGCCTTAGACTTTGCTGAGACAGCCCAGTGGCTAATAAAAGACTCCTTTTTGAACTCCTAATTTGAGGCGGTGGTCCTTATCTCGCTTCATAACAACATAAGTACAAAGAGAAGAGGAGAAAAAAATAATAGCAATTAAGGCATGTCAATGCAGTTTTGGAAAATGGAGGTGGAAGGAAGCATTAGCAGTTCAGATCCTACAAGATCAGATTAGATAAGAAAACTGAATGCCAAGAGCCTCCAAAGTAGCTGAGACATGGCTAACTAAAGGCTAGCAGCCAAGAAAGGCTCAGGACCTGGAGGTGAGTGCCTGGGGAGGTGGGCATGTGGCAGAGAGCACAAAGGAGGACTGGTCCCTGGTCCTAGAGGGAGCAGTCTCCTTCCCACCTCAGGCAGCTGGATATACTGTCCTTCTTTCACCCCAGGAGGAGTTTGAGTTGCCAAATTTGGGAACACGTGGTACTATAGAGGTCAAAGAAAAAGACCTGAAATAGACGACCTGTGCCCTCTTCTCTACTTGACCCTAAGAATACAGGGTCTGCCAGGCAGGAGACTGGTAGGGTCTTTTCTGGAAAAACCAAATGACCTTTGGAGAAGAGGGGTGTGGTATGGAAGGAAAACTTCAGATACTAAACTCAGAGGTCACCTAATAAAACGTTTCACTTCCAGCTGAGTATCTACCTGGCAGTAAAGTCCCTAGAGTGAAGACAGAGTTGTAATAAGCTTTTGGTACCCAAATAAGAAAAAGGAATATCATATATTTGAAGAAATCCCTCTAACAGAAAAAAGAAATTACACAACAACAAACAGAAAATGGAAACTCACAGGCAATGCAGGGGGAAGAAAATTTAAAGATTATACCCAAGAAACAAGAATCTAACAGGCTCGGCGCCTGTGGCTCAAGTGGCTAAGGCGCTAGCTATATACACCTAAGGTGGCAGGTTTGAATTCAGCCCAGGCCTGCCAAACAACAATAACAGCTGCAACCAAAAAATGGCCGGGCACTGTGGCAGGCACCTATGGTCCCAGCTACTTGGGAGGCTGAGTAAGGAGAGTCATTTGAGCCCAGGAGTTGGAGGTTGCTGTGAGCTGTGATGCCACAGCACTCTACCGAGGGGCGACAAAGTGAGACTCTGTCTCAAAAAACAAACAAACATCCAGAAAGAGAAGGGAAGAAGAGAGAGATGGGAGCGGAGGGGGAATATGGGAGGAGGAAGGGTATTTGGGGGAATCTCACCTAATGTGTATGATGCAACGGTACATTTCAAAACTATTAAGAAATGAGCCCACCAAACAACAATGATGGCTGCAACCAAAAAATAGCCAGGCGTTGTGGTGGGCATCTGTGGTCCCAGCTACTTGGGAGGTGGAGGTAGAAGACTCACTTGAGCCCAGGAGTTGGAGGTTGCTGTGAGCTGTGATGCCACAGCACTCTACCCAGGGGGACAGCTTAAGGCTCTGTCTCAAAAAAACAAAAAAAAGAAAGAAATGAGTATAATTGTGATGGATGTGTTACTTAGTTCAATGTAAGCATTTCACGTTGTATATTAAAACAGTACCCTGAACCCCATAAATGCATCAATGTACAGTTATGATTTAATAAAAAAAAGAAATGACACAGCAAAAAAAAATAATAAAAACAAACAACAACAACAACAACAAAAAAAAACAAAAACCCACAAGAGACCAGAGGATATAAGTATATATTTATAAGAAAATATTCACCACCTGTAGTCCCAGGTACTCGGGAGGCTCAGGCAAGAGGATCTCTTAAGCCCAAGAGTTTGAGCTTGCTGTGAGCTGTGATGCCACAGAACTCTACCAAGGACACAAAGTGAGACTCTGTCTCAAAAAAGAAAAGAAAAGAAAAGGAAAATAGTCATAAAAAGGCCAGGCACAGTGGCTCACGCCTACAATCCCAGTACTTGGGAGGCTGAGGTGGGTGGATTATCTGAGGTTACATTTTTGAGACAAGCCTGAGTAAGAGCAAGACCCTGTCTTTTTTTTTTTTTTGCAGTTTTTGGCCAGGGCTGGGTTTGAACCCACTACCTCTGGCATATGGGGCCAGTGCCCTACTCCTTTGAGCCATAGGTGCCATCCATCAAGACCCGTCTTTAAAAAATAGCCAGGTGATGTGGCAGATGCTTGTAGTCCCAGCTACTTGGGAGGCTGAGGGAAAGGAGTCTCTTAAGTCCAAGAGTTTGAGGTTGCTGTGAGCTGTGATGCCACAGAACTCTACCAAGGACACAAAGTGAGACTCTGTCTCAAAAAAGAAAAGAAAAGAAAGGGAAAATAGTCATAAAAAGGCCAGGCACAGTGGCTCACGCCTACAATCCCAGTACTTGGGAGGCTGAGGTGGGTGGATTATCTGAGGTTACATTTTTGAGACAAGCCTGAGTAAGAGCAAGACCCTGTCTTTTTTTTTGCAGTTTTTGGCCAGGGTTGGGTTTGAACCCACTACCTCTGGCATATGGGGCCAGTGCCCTACTCCTTTGAGCCACAGGTGCCATCCATCAAGACCCGTCTTTAAAAAATAGCCAGGTGATGTGGCAGATGCTTGTAGTCCCAGCTACTTGGGAGGCTGAGGGAAAGGAGTCTCTTAAGTCCAAGAGTTTGAGGTTGCTGTGTGAGCTATGACTATCATGGCATTCCACTAAGGGCAAAAAATCGAGACTCTGTACCAAAAAAAGAAAAAAGAAAAGAAAAGAAAATAGTCACAAAGGTTGTTTGTTTCTGGATGGAGGAGGAGACTGTTTTTACATTTTCTTTCTTTTTTTGAGACAGAGTCACTTTGTCGCCCTTAGTATTGTGGTGTCATAGCTCACAGCAACCTCAAACTGTGTGGCTCAACTGATCTTTTTTTTTTTTTTCCAGAGACAGTGTCTCATTCTATTGCCCTCAGTAGAGTGCTATGACGTCACAGCTCCCAGCAACCTCCAACTCCTGGACCTAGGTGATTCTCTTGCCTCAGCCTCCCTAGTAGCAGGGATTACAGGTGCCTGCCACAACACCCAGCCATTTTTTGTTGCAGTTTGGCTGGGGCCCAGTTCGAACCCTCCACCTTTGGCATATGGGGCTGGTGCCCTACCCACTGAGCCACCGGTGCTGCCCAGGCTCAACTGATCTTGTTGCCTCAGCTTCCCAGAGTGCTAGGATTACAGGCATGAGCCACCAGCCTGGCCCAGTTTTTTTTAGAGACAGAGTCTCACTATGTCACTCTCAATAGAGTGTGCTGTGGCGTCATAGCTCACAGCAGCCTCCAGCTCTTGGGCTCAGGTGATTAACTTGCCTCAGCCTCCCAGGTAGGTAGGACTACAGGCACCCACCAAAATGCCCAGCTATTTTTTTTTTTTGAGACAGAGCCTCAAGCTATCCCCCTGGGTAGAGTGCTGTTGCATCACAGCTCACAGCAACCTCCACCTCCTAGGCACAATCAAGTGTCCTGCCTCTGCCTCCCAAGTAGCTGGGAACACAGGCGCCCGCCCACCACAACGCCTGGCTATTTTTTTTTGGTTGCAGCCATCATTGTCGTTTGGCGGGCCCGGGCTGGGGATTCGAACCCGCCACCTTAGGTGTACGTGGCTGGCGCCTTAGCCGATTGAGCCACAGGCGCCGAGCCCCTGGCTCAGTTTTTACATTTTCTTTTTTTTTCTTTCTTTTCTTTCTTTCTTTTTTTTTTTTAGAGACAGCATCTCACTTTATCACCTTCAGTAGAGTGCTGTGGCATCACAGCTCATAGCAACCTCCAGCTCTTGGGTTTAGGTAATTCTCTTGCCTCAGCCTCCTGAGTAGCTGGAACTATAGGTGCTCACCACAACGCCCAGCTATTTTTTTGTTGAAGTTTGGCTGGGGCTGGGCTTGAACCTGCCACCCTTGGTATAACCTCACTGAGCTACAGGCACCACCCTACATTTTCTTATGTTTCTTTTTCTTTCTTTCTTTCTTTCTTTTTTTTTTGACACAGAGTCTCACTACCTCGGCTATTTTTTTGTTATAGTTGTCATTGTTGTGTGGCAGGTCTGGGTCTCTACCGAGGGTGAACCCGCCAGCCCCAGTATATGTTCCCAGGGCCCTAACCACTGAGCTACAGGCTCCAAGCCTTCTTGTGTTTCTTTTTTTTTTTTTTTTTTTTTTGATACAGAGCCGAAACCCAACCCCCGGGGTAGACTGCCAAGGCAACAC
>CAUYQV010080501.1:0-10747 GCA_963574575.1 Galagoides demidoff
GGAGAACACAATGGCATAGACTAGTCGGTGGGGGTTAGAGATAGAAAAACAAAAAAATAGCCGGGCGTTGTGGGGGGCCCCTGTGGTCCCAGCTACTTGGGAAGCAGAGGCAGGAGACTCGCTTGAGCCCAGGAGTTGGAGGTTGCTGTGAGCTGTGATGCCATGGCACTCTACCCAGGGGGACAGCTTGAGGCTCTGTCTCAAAAAAAAAAAAAAAAAGAAAGAAAGAAAGAAAAGCAAAAACAGCATTGGTATTTTTTTGGTAATGATTGTCATATATTATAGTAGGATGTCAGACCACAGATGTATCAATGATAAAACATTTCTACCACCCATTGGTGTCTTTGGTTTCCTAGTTGTCTAGTTTCTTCTGCTCCTCTTATCTCATCATCCATTGATCATTTCAACAACTGACAGCACTACTCACAAGAATTTTTTGATTGATTTAAGTCAGGGTTTTGGGGGGCAGTTGATCTGGCAACTATGGGTATGGAAAAGCTTTTACATGCCGTTGCAATAGGAAGTGGGGCATGAGTCACTATTTTTTGTCCTAAAATAAGAAATTGAGTACTTGACAAAGTAAAGCTTTTGAGAGATTCGGAAAACCCCAAATATATGTAAAGTCATTCTACACCTATAGTAGGGCTATGTGCAGTTCATCACATTTAAGAGAGGTGCAGTGATAACAGATATTTGTAGTCTATTAATTTACCACTTGTGTTTCAGGTGAAGCTGGCCAGAGATGTATGAGGTCTGACAGTGAAGGTCGTGACCCCATCCTATAAAAAGTGCTGCACACCTCATTGATGAATATCACTGCATTCACCTTAGAAGTACCCGTCTTGGGAAGCTATGCACCCATGCCAGTGCCTAGACCACCCTTCAAAGCAATTTTGGAACTCTTTCTAGAATGACCATCTGAGCTATTATTGTATGAGATCTGACAATTAAGTTCTCAAATTTGCCATTGTGTGCTTACGTTGGCAGCACTGTACAAACAACTCAGTAAGGTTTTATAACCTTAGTATGTCAGTGTCTCACAGCTGTGTTCATGTCTCTTGCTGAGTGGTGGTCATTATTGTTGTTGCTTATTTTTGTGTGCTTTACAATGACAGCTCTAATGGTCATTCCAGAAAAAGAGTTTCAAAACTGCTTTGAAAGGTTGACTGGGTGCTGTGTGTAGTTTCCTGAGGGGAGTACTTCAAAGGTGACTGCAGTGATATTTGGCAATGAGGTATGTAGCACTTTTCTAGGATGAGTTCACAAACTTATTTCTCAGACCTCTGTATGTCAACTTGAGACGACTAGTTTTTGCAACACCAAAATAATACTGTGTCCCACAGTGTAATGTTTAGCAGTATTGCTTTAATTAAATAATTGCATTGTGCTTCCATGATATTTTTTTCTAATAAGAAATTTATTTTTTCCCTGTCAAAGTCAGAGCTTAAGCTTAGCCTGTCTTAAATGACCTTAAAGTAAACCTTTGTGCCTTTTCAACAATAGTTTCAGACTTAAAGTTAACCTTCTCATTAGCATTTTAATAGACAAAAAAGTCTACTTTATACTTAGTAGCAGTAGCACATTACAATCTGCATTTAAATAGGAATGTTATAAAATAGCAACATAAAAAGTTAGTTATGTTAGAAAAGTTGTTTTTCTAGGTTTTGTTTTTCTGTTTTCCTTATGGTGAAACCTGCCTGTCTATATCTTAGACAAAGATCAAAACCTCTCTTTTTGAAGTTGCTGAGTTGATTCTTGATGAACAGTTACCAAAACCAATCTCTATCTTTAATAAGACTTTCCTAATGTGAGATATATATATATATTTCCCCGCCCCAGGGCAGAATCTCACTCTGTTGCCCTGGGTAGAGTGCCATGGCATCATAGCTCACAGCAGCCTCAAACTCCTGGGTTGAAGGGATCCTTCTCTGTCTCAGCCTCTCTAGTAGCTGGGACTACAGGTGCCCACCACGATGCCTGGCTAGTTTTTCTATTTTTACTAAAGACGGAGTCTTGCTTTTGTTCAGGCTGGTCTCAAATTCCTGAGCTCAAGCAATGCATCTGACTCGGCCTCCCAGGCCTGCGCCACCATGCCCAGCTGAATATCCTAATGTGATATTTAAAAAAGCATACCCAGGAAATAATATTTTCAAAATCAAGATGGATGTTTTCATTTCATTTTTATTTCTTTTTTCTTTTTTTTTTTCATTTCAGATTTGGAAAACCAAATGTTTAATCATTCTAAACCTTTTAACTTGTATTTCTTAGCTATAAATTGATATATAATAGATATTGATATAAAAATAAGTATAGATATAATCAGACATAAGAATGCTTTGAACTATAGGAGTGTGGCATTATTACAAGATACCACTTAGTTAGTCTCAATCAGAGAGGTTCTATCACATGATTCCTATATCCCTGAAAAAGTTGCCTTTAGATATATCTCTATCTTTTGCTTCCCCCTCCATCTGTATACACTCACCTATTTTATCAAAGCCACAATACCCAAAATGCTCACACCTCTGCACTTTCTTTGATCCTGGTGTCTCAGATCAGACTGCCTAAGTTCAAATGTTCTTTTTACCACCTGCTAGCTGTGTGGCCCTGGCAAGTCACCCTCTCTCTCTGTACTTTGGTGTCTATATCTGTAAAGTAGAATGCTGCCATTGTTTCATAGAATTGTTACGCAGATGACATGTAATACATGTAAAGTTTTTTAGCATAATGGTGGCAACTAATATAAGCTATTATTTTTACTCCTTTAAATTATGCTACTAATGTTACTACCACTCTTTTTCTATTGCCAGCCCTCTAAATACCATATATCTATTTATTAAACTAGTTCCTTAAAGCATCTTCCTTCCTGTATTAAGGGCTCTTCTCTCACCCTAGATTGCCTCAATTACATTTGATTCTCATTGTCAAGAGAAAGAAATTGGCAGGGTTTACAGCAGCATGTCTTTGCTAATGTGATCCAAACCCCAAAAGCAAGATATTAAAAATAAAGCAGAACATCAAAGCTGGTATGTTAATAACTCCTCTATTTCCCTCAGGTCCTGACACCTATGCCATAGTGTTTTTTCATACTTTGTCCTTGTCCCCTATTCCATGTCTTGCATGCCTAGCTCAATTTTGCAAATTGCGGCACTGTTTTTCTCTTTTCTTCTGTAGTTAGTTCATTTCATTCAAGATCAACAAGTATGTAACGAGTTTCCTGCTCTATGCTAGGATATCAGGAATGGGGGGGAATTCTTAAGAAACTTAAAATCCTGAGGTGCTACCTCTTCTTTTACCAAATGGAAAATCAGACTTGTATGAGATTTATTTGAAATTATTAGAAAATCCTGCAAGAAAGAGTATTAATTTGGTCAGCATCATTTACATGTACTAGAATTATTTGTTTTTACATTTTTCTCTATTACCATAATATGAGTTCCTACAGGGTAAGGTCAATGTCACAATAATACTGTTCATCTGCTCTAGTTCCTGCCTTGTAGGAAACACTCAAAAGATGTTTACTAAATGAACAAATGAAGGTATGAGACCAGGATTTTAACCTCAAGAAGCTCACAGTCCAAGCTGGGCACAGTAGCTCATGCCTGTAATCCTAGCACTCTGGGAGGCCAAGGTGAGTGCCTGAGCTCAGGAATTCAAGACCAGCCTGAGCAAGAGCGAGACCCCTTCTCTAAAAATAGATAGCCAGGCATTGTGGCAGACACTATAGTCCCAGCTACTTGGGAGGCGGAGGCAAGAGAATCTCTTGAACCCAAGATTTTGATGTTTCTGTGAGCTATGACACCATGGCACTCTACCAAGGGTGACAAAGTGAGACTTTGTCTCAAAAAAAAAAATAGTCACAGTGAATGACATGCATGCTTACCTGTACACTTTCTTCTGCTGAGAATACCCTTTCTGTTATTTTCTGCTTATAAATTCTTAATGCATATTCATTTGCCAAAGTACAGCTATAATGGTATTGTCTCAGTGACTTCCCTGAGTCTCCTGCTCAAGCAGAATGAATCCTACCCCTTCTCTGCCTACTTGTAGCATTTTTCACATACCTGTCTTAGCGCTTGGTACATTAAACTGTAATTACTTATTTATTTATTTTTCTTCAGTTGTAATGTGAACTCCACAAAGATTGGGACTTTATCTAATTGATCTTTGTAATTCTGGGGCCTGCAACAGTGTCTGGTATATCATTAGTTTTCAACATGTGGTTGAATGAAAAAAATGAATTGACTCAATGAATCATTGTAGCAAATACTCTAAAAGAGATATATAAAGACATGAATGATTGTTAAATTGTGTACTAATGTTCCTGAGTATCAAATTCAGATTTCCTCTTTTGTTGATCAGAGTTCTCCCCACTTCAATTCCACTTCTTTTTTACTTTTGTCAGTTCCTATACCTTCTGTCTATCCTTGAATTTGATATCATCATTGCCTGTTATCATAGTAGACTCTATAGACATCCAGCATAGATGTGTGCATAAAAAGGAACAAAACAAAATTAACCACAGGTGCAATTATATCACCTGACACATAAGATTAACATACATAACTAATTGTGGGGTATTCTAGCAAATTGTATGTTTTGACTAATCCTCTTGTATGGAATAATCATGAATAATTTTCATGGAATTAGAATGCAGTAATGTATACTCACCATTGCACTATATTAAACATATCTGAATTTCTGATCTGGTACTTGTTCCAGCATTCTATAATCATTAAATGGCAAATATGAAAGCTGGAGAGGAATGGTTTGAATCTATACTAATCCAAGGTGCATATGGGAATTTGTTCTTTAAAAAATGCCTGGCAATTTGCTTACTTGTCATTTTCCTTATTGTTATAAAAATCCAGGGCAGGAAAAAAAAAATCCCAATTACTTTTGTTTTCCATTTGTTTGGAGATCCGATAAAAGGGGACATTTTAAAAGTGGCTCTACCATAACTGACAAAAGTCCATAGCAGACCATAGTCTGCATCATCCTCAGTAGTGGTACTGGTTTGCACTGCTAACATTAGGAGATTCATTCATTTCCATAGTCATTGGCTTAGGAGTAAAAGCACAGACTCCCTAGAAGTATGTCACCTAGCCACTACCATGAAAAAATAGGTTAATTTTATACCCACATCCTTTAAAAATTTAGAGTAACACATCACAAATTCTAACAATTAACAAGGGGACATCTATAATGTGTGATTGATCAAGGATATTGTTTTCTTAAAATGTATCCAGAAATAGTCCCAACTTGAAAATTCATTTGTTAAAGAGAAAAAATGTATCATACCGGTCATTTATTCCATGGAGTTGGGCTATACTAGTAGAACTTCAGTATGGTGACCACAAACTGGTCAACATATGGAGGTGGTCAACATAAGGAACTAGGCCTACTGTACTGATATGTACATGTGGTGCATGTCCACTCTATGAAAATTAGGTCAACTTAAGGAGGTGGTTGATGTAGGGAAGTGGTTAACTATGAAGCCATTACTTAGAAATATAACAATAATCCTTTTTGAAATCACACATTTACCTTTACATTTTCCTGATTTTCTAAGAATTAGATGGACTCATAGAAATAATATTCATTGTAACAAGCATCTTAGAGTCATCACAAACACAGCTACTTTGAGTATCTTTATTTCTATCAAAGATTCCATATCTCACTATTTCCAAAGCTTTCTTCAAAGCCAGAATTCTACTGAATTGAGAATCAGAGAATGGGGGTGCTGTTTATTGTTTACCAGAAATAGACTTGCATGCTACTATATTTTGAGCAGATGATCACAAACATAGCCCCATGAGAAGGCAACAGATGTAAAGAAAAAAGTACGATATTTATTTCAAACTCAGGGAGCAATGCAAGTATCACAGCAGATTTGTGCCAATGATTATATATATTCTTCTGCTGACACCTTGGTGTACCAAACTGCTGGAATGCAGAATCAGCAAGTCTATCCCAGAGGCAACTTCAAACTGATGGATAATATTTGATTCAATAAATGAACTCAAGTAGGAGTTTTAAAACCAGTTACATCTTCTTTCATCAGATATTTCATCACCCTGTCACTTTTTTGGTAGACTATAAATTTGAAATGAGTAAGATATGTTATCTACAAGTTTTTTTTAAAGCTTATTATAAAGTAAGACTGTGTGTGAAAGGAAGGACTGGTTACAAATGCATATTTGTTTCTGATAAATGATTGTAGGTATGATTCAGTGTTTTGGAGTCTCCTTTACTTATAAAAAATATATGAGATAAGAAAATTAAACTGAGGGTTTCGTTTTTGAGTATAACAAATAAGAGGAAATTTTAATCCGAGAGGGATTTTTTAAGTTGTTTGGTTCATTGATTCCCGAGCCTTTCGCGTTATAAACCACCTAAAAGCACTTTTTGAAAATATAGTCTTAGGGTCCACTCTGACAATTCAATTCAGAGCACTTTCAATATAACTGGTCCATGCATTATTCTGGAACTACTAATCTAATTCAACTCCTTACCCAAGGTGATACCATCCTTGAAATGTGTTCATTCAATGACTCAAGGCAGCCCATTCCATTGCTGGACAATTCTAATTGAGAGAAAGTTCTTGTCTGATAACCCTAAATCCTAGAAACTCCAGCAACCTTACAATGAATCTTTCATAGTCAGACATGCAGTTGGCCTATCAGGAATTCCTTTTGCTTAACTAGTTCTGTCCCAGGGTCTAAAGAATGTGCATATCAAGAAACCAAATTGTAATGCAAGCTTTATTTATATTGATGAAACAAAATATCCATAGGTTTATGTCCCTTAATTAACATCTATGCTCTCTTGGACTCCTTTCTCAGCAATGACTTCTAAATCTTGGCTGAGTATTCTTTATTATTATTATTATTAAATCATAGCTGTGTACATTAATACAGTCATGGGGTACAGTGTGCTGTTTTTATATACAATTTGAAATATTTTCACCAAACTGGTTAACATAGCCTTCATGGCATTTTCTTAGTTAGTGTATTAAGACATTTATATTCTACATTTATTCAAGGTTAAGATTTGCCACTTTAATGACAGCAACTATTCATTCAGTATTGGGAAGTTTGAGAAGTTTGACTGAAAAGACCCATTAGCTTGTTCATAAGTATCAGGGTTACAATTAGATTTAACCCTAGCCTCAGGCTACTCATGGATAGAAAACACCTGGTCTTATGAACTTCCTCAACAATGAAAGCTAGGCCTCAAACCTATGCTAAGATAATCATACCACTAAGGATAAGAACAGTACAAAGTTGGGGTTGGAAGTAGTATGATACAGGGACTTACATGGAAATTGGAGTCCGAGGGTTAAAACAGTGAACAAGAAGATTAAGTGTATACTGACAAGCCTTTTCTTTCCAACTGGTCTTTCTTCGTAGTAAGCTTATCTCTTGCCCAGACATGTTCACAGCTCTGCCATGCCTCATGGTTCTGTGGGACACCACCCAGGAGAGTCCTATTTTGGTGACCAGCTGGGCTTGGAGGAGAGGCTCTTTCCTCTGGATCCCCATCTAACTGAGCCCTGACCCAGAGCAGGGTCAGGCTTGAAAGAAATCCAGGGTAGTCAAAAGACTGCCCTGATATATAAACCAGCACCTTCAGTTCTAGAAAACTTGGAAGAGGGAGGTTAAAATCTCAATGTGTTGAGGAGTGGCTGTCACAGCCCAGACCCCTAACTGAGAGCAATAGTCTGTCTAAACTGTGGAGGGGTGTGAGCCCAGTAAAGAATATTGTCTGGCTTTTAGCTCAGCAAGTTTCTTGGCACTGATTGTGACTAGGGAGGCAGATGCCACCTTCTGAGTAAACACCCGGAAGACCTAAGACAGAGATAGGCAAGGGAAAGAAGAAAAATACGGGGGAAGAAAAAAAGATGAGGGTAGGCAAGAGTCAGGAAAAGGGAAATTGAGGGGTTAGGAAAAGAAAAGGCATTCATTAAAGGGAGTGGGAGTATCTCTCCACTCTAGCCATTGTCAGCCATTTTTTTTTGACTCGATGTAACTATCCTCTCCTGTTTTTTTCCTTCTTCTCTGCTGGTTCATGAGAGCAGCCCCATCGGCTGAATGGAAGGGAGCAGCTAGACGCAGTGGTTCTCAACCTTCCTAATGCCGTGACCCTTTAATACCATTCCTCATGTTGTGGTGACCCCCAACCATAAAATTATTTTCATGAAGTAGCAACGAAAGGTCTTGGCATTAGAAAGGTTGAGAACCACTGCTAGCGAGTGCTGACCTTGCCTCCTCCAACTCTAATTATTTTCATGAGGTCTCTGTAGGACTGTAGTGGAGTTTTGAATTCATTTTTAAGATGGGGAACTAGAAAACAAAGGAGTGAAATTGTGCTATGTCTGATACTCCAATCATTTTCCAGATTTAATTTATCTTATCTCAATAAAAAAAATGCTTAAATAAACCTCAATAGCAACAAAAGGCCCAATAACAACAAAAAAGCCTAAGGCCAAAAACCCTTGCCAGGAGATGAAATTGATTAAAAGGCCCCCCTGTTCCTGGTTCTCTCTATAATAGCCCTTGTCTGTCTCTGCCACAGCACCTGTCAAAATCTATAATTATCTTGTTCATTTCTCTCTATCTTGTTCAATTTCTTATGCATTGCCTGTCTCCTTTCCAGTAGAATGTCAGATCCATTGGTGCAGGGATTAGTGGCTGTTTTGTTCTTCACTGTGTATATTTCCACCACCTAGAAAAGTACCTAGACATGGCAGGCATTCAATAAGCATTGATTGATTGAATGAACTAATGAATGGTGAGGCTCTCTGAGCAGATAGAGCAAGCCCTTAGGAGAGAGCCAAACCACTAGCCTGTAGACCCTTGTGTCATCTGACCCCCGCCTACCACACCAACTTCATCATTTACTTCCCCCTTTCCCAGCCTTTGAACTTCTCTCACACACCATGCTCTACTTACTTTAGGGTGTGACTTGCTGTTTCATTTACCTAGGATCATGGGGTGCTCTTCCTGGCTTGGCACCCTCTCATCCTTCAGATCTTATTCTACTTGGCCATAAGCATCCCCACCCCACTCCCACCTCCTTGTTATTCTCTCTCACTGTACTTGTTATTCTCTTTCAAGGCACTTGTTTTATAATTTGTAATTCTATAATATATCTACTTCTTTACTGTCTGTCTGCCTTATGGATTATTATATGCATAAAGTCTGAGACTGTATCTTTATGTTTTCTTAACTCTGTATTCCTGACATGTAACACAATCGTTGGCATGGAGCTGACAAATATTTGTTGATTAAGGGAGTAAGTAAATGAATGAATGAATGAATAGCTAATGTCCCTTCCCCTACCCTTAAACGTGCAGACATGCCATCCTGAAGCCTGGTGATTTTATGGTGCTTTTGGCATCTCCGTGTACATTCATCCAAGACCAGAGAAAACCTTGAGTTAGGAAAGCCTGGATACCCCCAATTACGCTTCAATTATTTGAAATGAAGATTATATAAATAATTTATATTGAAAGGAAGAGATATAAAGAAGGGAAGTGCTTTCATTTTTTATGCTCAAAGTAGTTTGTGTTCAAAGCTGGATTTTTTTTTTCTAAATACACCACACTTGCAGCAACACATTATAGTCTGTTATTTTTATCACAAACAGCAGATTCCCTAATGGGTGCTGCATAGTACTTTGGGAATTTGGCTAGGTGGGCCTAGTGAACCGTTTTAATGGGGTCACCTTGGATTAGTCGCTATCTGGGCTCTATTCTTTCTCTGGCTGGGTTGTGGGGCAGGGCTTATGGAGGCTCCCGGTCAAGCCTCCTGCTGCCAGTGCTAGGCAGTCTCCCTCTCTCCTCAAATTCTTCATCCTCCCACCTGTTCTGGAACTCTCTAACACCCTGTGAATTTCAGCAGCTGTTGTCTCTGCCTCTGAGTCAGGCATGTGTCCAACAGGGGGGTTTATATAACCAGGCCCTGGGAGGGATTTTTCACAAGTGAAGCCACCTCACATATTTTATTTACTTTAGGATATATCACTTCTGTCTTCCTGTCCTTCCTAGTGAGTATCACACCCCTAAAGTTTCTGGAGTCATGTTTATAAAGGCAGCAGATGTGTGTACTACATACAGATCTTGCTGATTTACAGCTCCTGGCACCAATCCTTGTGTTTAGCAGACATTCCGCAAGTACTGTTTAATTGAATTGGATCAAATCTGAAAGCTTATTGATGTCATTAGAGGAGGTAAAATCCAAAAGGACTGTCTTCCTAGGAAGGAAACCTCTTTATCTCTGTGACATTGTGAGAACTCCATTTGTTTGGGCAACACGTGTAGATGAGATTTAGATTGTAGCTTAAGACTAACTACCAACTGCTGGCCTCAGTCTGCAACAGGAATGGATAGTCAGCAAATCTGCAATTGAGTTTCTAATTCAGTTTCTATTGAAAGTATCTAAAATAATATATATGCAAAATCATTGTAATGCGATGTCAGAGGTGTAAGATATTCCCAAAAGGGTTCTGGTTTAAAAGACTGAAAGGTGCATTTTTGGTATACATGTACACAAATTTAAGACACTTTATGGGAAAAATAAAAAGAAAATAAGAATCACCAACCAAGTTTTTTTTTTTTTTTTGAGATGGAGCCTCAAGCTATCCCCCTGGGTAGAGTGCCATGGCATCACAGCTCATAGCAACCTCCAACTCCTGGGCTCAAGCGAGTCTCCTGCCTCCGCCTCCCAAGTAGCTGGGACCACAG